>CANUEX010077567.1:0-32307 GCA_948099535.1 Jatropha multifida | reverse complement strand
ATAAATAAATTGTGGAGTGTAAATGACTATTTGGGAGACTGTATAATAGGAATAGTTTAAACATATTATGACAAATAAATACTTGTATAAGAAAATATTTTTATTATATGGATGTGGGCCCGAGCTGCAAATAGTATGCATTACTAATGTTGGGTTATAATTAAAAACTCTGATTGTCTTATAAAAAAAAAAAATGTCATAATATGGGCTTACTATTCCGATAGTCAAATGATAATAGGGATGAGTTGTGATAGTTTAGGCGTACTACGGGCGGGTGCCTTAAGCTTACCTAGGTCCTAGTGCCGGTCCGGCCCACGGTTTTGGGTCGTGACATATATATATATATATATATATATTCTTTCAATTTTTTATTTTAATTTTTTAACCGTGTATTGCTAATAATAAAATAAAATGAACAATATTGTTTTCAGTTATTTTTTTATAAACTAATAAAATCAATAATATTATTAACATTAATTCAGAATAATAAGTAATATAATAATGACAATATAATAATATTATTAATAGCAATATAATATCATTGAAGTTTTTTAAATAAAGGGTGTATTTTTCAGATATTTATATATGTATATATATATATATATAATATTTCCATCTATTTTGCTTATCCCTTGATTTTTTTATTTTTATTACTATATGATTTTTTTTTAAATTTACGCTTCCAGATTTAATATTATATTTATTCAAATATACCATAAACAATACTGCCCCAATTGAGTCCCAAAATTTTACTAATAAAAAATAAACTTTCAATTAATTTTACATTAAAGATGAAATTACAATTAAACAAAATCAATTTATATTTCAGAAACAATGGAACTCTATTGCAACTCAATTGTATTAAAATTATTTTTAACCAATTTTAGGTATAAATAAGTAAAAATAAATTATCTGTAATTTATATAATATATAAAAAAGGGAATGGAGAATATTAGATTTCTAAAATACCCCTGCAAAGTCTATGGATCGACAAAAATATTATTGAGAACTTTAATTTTTATTAATTAAAAAATAAAAATAGTTAAAAAATATTCTCCATTTGAAATGTGATTTGACCAATACAAAATAAATGTATTCATGCATTAATTATGAGATTTTATTATTTACACTAAGAGTATAATACTTTTAAGAATTTTAATTTTATTTATTAAAAACATAAAAATAATCTAATTTTGATGGATTATATTAATTTTTATTTGATCTGATTTTATTTATTATATTAGTTTCTATTTAATCTAAATCTTATTAGTTAAAAAAAGTAGTCAAAACACAAAAGACATGCTCTTGTCAGGGTCTTAAAATCAAATCAAACCATCAAGCACGATTTCGATTCGGTTTGAGTTGATTTTTACCGGTTCATGAACACCCCAATCCAACACAATTGACGTCGCTCTTCAAGATGCAACAAAGCCAAAAAACTGCAGCGAAGTCGCGCAGAGTTTGCACTCCATCTCAGAATGCGGAGAAGAGCTCTTTCATGGCTTATACACAAACGTTTATTCTCCTCTACTCCTGAGTCTCCTCCTTCTCTATACTCTTTCCTGCAACCTTCCATTTTTGCCGCTAAAAAACCTACATCAACAACCGCGAACCCTACGACTATCCATTCCGCTGACCCACAAACCGTAAACCCTTTATCCCTTGATCAAATACAAACCCTTGAATCCACCATCCACAATTCCCTCCTCACCAATGACACTGATCAAGCTTGGAAGTCCTTCAAGTCTCTTACTACTAACTCTGCTTTTCCCTCTACGTCGGTTACTAATTCACTCATCTCTCACCTCTCATCTCTGTCCGACACACTCAATCTCAAAAGGGCATTCGCTTCTGTTGTTTATGTTATAGAGAAGAATCCAAAATTGTTAGCTTTTGAAACGGTTCAAATCGTTCTCAGTTCGATAAAATGTGCCAATACTGCTGCCCCTGCATTTGCTTTGGTCAAGAGTATGTTTAAAAACAGGTATTTTATGCCTTTTGGACTATGGGGTGGTTTACTTGCTGAAATTAGTAGGAAAAGCGGTAAGATTGTTGGGTTTTTGCGGGTTTTTCGGGAGAGTTGTAGGATTGCTATTGATGAGAAGTTGGATTTTATGAAACCTGATTTGGCTGCTTGTAATTTCGCTTTAGAGGGTTGTTGTTGTGAACTCGAGTCTGTTAGGGATGCTGAAAATGTTATCGAGACAATGTCGGTTTTGGGTATTAAGCCTGATGAATTGAGTTTTGGGTTTCTTGCTTATTTATATGCATTGAAAGGGCTCAAAGAAAAGATAATTGAGCTAAAGGTTTTGATAGATGGGTTCGGTTTGTTGAACAAAAGGTTATTTTATAGTTATTTGATTAGTGGCTATGTAAAGTCAGGAAGTTTGGAGTCCATTTCAGCGACTATTCTTTGCAGTTTGAGGGAAGAGGATAGAGAGAATTCAAATTTCAGTGAGGAAACTTATTGCGAAGTGGTTAAAGGGTTTCTTAAAGAAGGAAGTCTTAAGGGTTTAGCGCATTTGATCATTGAGGCACAGAAGATGGAGACGGTGAATAATGTGATTGATAAATCAATTGGATTTGGTATAATTAATGCCTGTGTTAATCTTGGATTATCTGATAAGGCACATAGCATACTTGATGAAATGGATGCTCAAGGTATTTCAGTTGGGCTTGGAGTCTATGTGCCGATCTTGAAGGCTTATTGCAAGGAGAATAGGACCGCCGAAGCTACTCAACTGGTGATGGAGATTAGCAACACAGGTCTTCAGTTAGATGCAGGAAGCTACAATTCTCTAATAGAAGCATCCATGACTGGTCAAGATTTTCAGTCTGCTTTTACGTTGTTTAGAGACATGAGAGAGGCGAGAATACCTGACCTAAAGGAGAGCTATTTAACCATAATGACAGGTTTGATGGAGAGTCAACGACCTGAGTTAATGGCTGCATTTTTAGATGAAGTCGTTGAAGATCCTCGAGTCGAGGTGAAAACTCATGACTGGAACTCAATTATTCATTCCTTCTGTAAAGCTGGGCGTCTAGAAGATGCAAAGAGGACTTTTAGAAGGATGAATTTCTTGCAGTTTGAACCAAATGACCAAACTTATTTGTCCTTAATTAATGGGTATGTAGCTGCAGAGAAATATTTCAGTGTTTTGATGCTCTGGCATGAGGTTAAGCGAAAGGTTTCAAGCGATAAAAACAAAGGAATTAAATTTGATCCAAATTTGGTTGATGCATTCCTGTATGCTCTAGTTAAAGGGGGTTTCTTTGATGCAGTGATGCAAGTTGTTGAAAAGTCGCAAGAGATGAAGATTTTTGTGGACAAGTGGAAGTACAAACAAGCATTCATGGAGACCCATAAGAAGCTCAAAGTATCAAAGTTGAGAAAGAGGAATTTCCGAAAGATGGAAGCATTAATTGCTTTTAAGAATTGGGCAGGTCTAAATGCATGAACTTCAAGAGTGCCCTGTGGCTGTGCATTGCTGTGCTCGAGTCTTTGCTTATCAAATTGGGAGCTGTTGCTTTCAAATTTTCAGCTTGTTTGAGTATTGTGAACCATTTGTCACTTGTTTTGCAACCTTTGGTTGAGTGGGTATTCAACTCAACTACGAGTCAAGTCTAACCTAGATGGAATTAGCTTCAAGGATCCTTTTAGAGGAATTTGGATTCTGTGTGAACTTTCAAAGTGGAAATGAGAGTTTCTCTGGGGAATAAATTTCAGAAATTGAGCTGTTCGAATGAATCGATGAAGTGAATATGTACATTGTTTTGGGGACTAACAACTCTTCTGAAATTGTGCGAACAGCCTTGTTAATGTGGTGATATGAAAGAATTTGTGGCAAAATGTAGCTCTTATCTATTTTTTGGGATGATAACCTGAGTGGACAAGTTCATGGTGATTGTTAGCCCTGGCTGCGCTCTGGTTACCATGATGTTTTGGGTGAATGTCTTCCTGGTGAGACGAGGCAAGTGCCAATGACTGATTCATGCTAACTTTAGATATCAAAATATATGTTCAAGTTCTTTAGATCAAGCTTGAAATTATATTGTTCTGTACATTTTAGGAAAATTACAAATTGATGGCTGCAAGCTGTCTGACTGAGCAGTCAAATATTGCTTTTCTATCAATAGAAAGCTACATTTTTTCCCCACATTACTTAATAGTTACTAATTACACTATTCACTTTTATGAGTTTGTTTTTTCCTTTAATATTTCTTGGGTCCCTCACTGGAAATGCATATTGCTTTATAGCTAGATGCCACATGAAGTATAGTTTCTGCCTTTTATAACTTGAAGAAAAGGAAGAGATTGTTGAAAGTAATCACTTCCAACGAATAGCACTTCCTATTCTTGTTAAATATCATCTGCTCAAACAAAAATCTCCGCTTTAATTTGCTCTGAACTTCAAGTTCGGTAATTTGTTAACTCCTCCAAAAGCAAACCAATGTCAGCTGCCTTCAAGGCATGGATCCCCTTCTACATTCCGCTCTTTCTTCCCTCACTTTTCTCCATCTCTAATGCTGTCCATCCTATCCCTCAAAATGGCACCTGCCATGACTCTTGTGGCACAATACCAGTGAAGTTCCCTTTTGGCACTGGATTTGGATGCGGCCATCCTGACTTTGCTAGATATGTAAGATGTAATTCGGGCATGCTAGAATTTTCTACTGGCACGGGTATTTACACTATCACCTCAATTGATTACCCAAGCAACACCTTAATTGTCACAGACCCTCTCATGTCAAGTTGCAGTTCAATGCAGAACTCAGGAAGCTTTAGCTTGGATCGCGCTAGTCCATTTTCTTTAACCGGTGAAAATATCTTTGTGTTGCTTGGATGCTCTACTACTTCTCCTGTATTTGATCCAAATGAAGATTTGTGCGATACAGGCTCAGTTTCTCGTGTTTGTAGAGGACTATATTCTTGCAAGGGAGTTTCAGGCATTGGCTTACCACAAAATGCACCAATATCTACTTGTTGTGTTTACGAGTCACCGATTCAACTTGCAGGCTACACATTGGATCTTCCGAAGCTACAATGCTCTTCATATACTTCAGTATACAGTTTTGGGGGCAACGAGGGAGATCCAATGAAATGGAAATTTGGGATTTCTCTGCAATATAATGACTCATATTATAGTAATATCTGCAAGGATTGTGAAACCAGTGGTGGTTTGTGTGGCTTTGCTGGTTTAGACCAGTCGTTTGCTTGCATATGCCGGAACGGTAAGAATACTAGCACCAGTTGCTTTGGACAAGGTTAGTTCACTGTTCACACAATTGCTTTTGCTTTGTTGAACCATTAAGTTGAGTCCAGCTCATGTGGGCTGTTCATTTTTCTTTCAGTCAGAATTTATGCATCTGATTTACCGTTTTGTTGATTAGGGGATGCCTGGAGCGCGACATGGGGGTCAAAAATTCAAACCTGGTTCAGTTTTGCAGGTGCAATACCTTGCCTTTTTTCAATCTCTACTTTTTATGCTGATCACTTTTGCACCCTAAAAGTCTTCTCGTGCTTAATATTTTTGTTTTTCATTTTTGGCAACCACAGGGTTTCTCAATACCTTTTTCCTGTTCCCTCAATTATACCATTACAGGGACACACGTTATGGGGTTTGTGCACATAAGGACAAACTGTGGGGCCAAACACCCTCTAAATACAGTTACTATATAAATCACATATTCAGCAACCTGTTGTCATGCCTGCATCATCTTGTGATAATAATTTGTTTTTTACCTCTTTTTGTTCTTCTTTACACCTCTTCTTTGTAAATGTATAATTTGCATGAAATTATAATTTTTATGTATTGATTTTTGTCATCTTTTGTTGTTAGGGATCTTCCTTCTATGGCTTGTGCTTTCTCTTTGAAGGGATAGAATGCTTCAAAATTGCAAGGACCAAAATATTTGGAAATGGATGATTCAACTGTTGCCAAAAGGCTTATTGCATTTTGACCCTTATGGTGCTGTGATCTGATCTCCATTAATTTAATTATATCTATATCCTTAAATATTAAGAGGTTCCTGATTTTGATCTATATTGGCTTGTATTTTGTTCCATCTTATTTAAAGTTTTGAAATGGATAATTTTAGTTAGATGTAACATCTGATTACATGTTCTGGATAGCACTTAGGGTAATCTCTTTCATCTGTATCCAACCATAGCTTAGCTTTTGTCTCGAGTTATAATTTATGAGAGTGACTTGTGCAATGCGAATTAAGCAAGCAAAACTCTAATCTAAGAGCAAGTGGTGATTCATTATTAAAAACAAAAAACTTTACTTAAATTGGATTATTCCAGAGATATAAAAACTGTATTTTTCTTGAATTGGATTATGGCAGGGTGCAATTACTTTTTAATTTTGAAATTGGAAGGTAATTTAAAAAAAAAGTGGGTTGAATTGCAATAATTCGCATAATTAAGCATTTTACAAATAAATATTGTTATTTTATTTTGCATCCAACCGTCACCCCTAGATTGCAATTTGTGGAAATTGGATTAGATATAAAGCTCAGAATCTTTTCAAAGAAAATTTCAGAGTGATCAGGTAATAAGGGAAGGATGATTTTGAAAATCAAGTTGCAGTTTTTTTTTCCAGAACTTTCATTTCCCTTTGATTTTCTTTCTCTATTTTGCTTTTTCTTTTTTTCCCGGAAGTGTTAAAGATTTGACATTTGTCTTCCAGAACTTGATGAATGTTTATGGAAAAGATAAAAGCTAGCTCCAGCTCATTTAAATATACAATGTCCTAACAAAACATAAAATATGTAACCAACACAGAAAAGGATAAAAGACATCTCCTATCACGCGCCCGACCATAATTTTCCGGTCACTTTTAACAGTTGACCCCACCATTATTGGACAAAGCTTGGCATCTCCGTAAGAGGATTCTCAGGTTAATGCTTTTGACTAAAATAGCCATCTATTATATGTACCATTAATGCTCCTTCTCCTTCTTGCTTACTGCAAATGATCACAAACAACTGTAACTAGTTTTTCTCTCGCACTAACTTCTGTTTTCTACTTTCTTTGATCTCCTCCTTTTTATTCTCTTTTTTTCATTTATTTATTTGTTACTTCTTTTTTTTTTTTTTTACAATTTAGCAGTTGACAAATGCGTTTCTTGCCGTATTTTTTTTTGACTAGTTTCCTGTTTGTTTCGATGTATATGGAAGGTCATGGGACCCTTTATAGATATCTGTGCTTTAAGTTAATTTTAAGATTTGTATTGACTTGGGATATCCAATTGGATTAGTTTTTTGGTCATGCTTTAGATTTTTTTTTTCTTTGTACATATAAGGATGGATAAATTTTTGTATTTTTTATTGGGTTGAAATTGAAATTATTCTTGCTTGATTTCCGACATTTAGCAGGATGATGGGATTAGGACCGATCTTCTCTTTAATTCTATTGGTTCTTGCTACCCTTGAAGGGGCTAGTTCACATGGAGTTCAGCCTTTATCAAGGATTGAAATTCGAAACGCAATTTTTGCTCTCAATGATGATGCTTATGTTAAAGCCTCTCCTGCAATTCTTGGACTCAAGGTAAACTTCTTTTGCATTACTTTGTAGTTCCTCATTTTTTACTGTTCAGCTCTCTCCTGAGAATGGGGAGGAAGCTTAATTTTATTATGAGTTTTTTTTTTTTTTCCAATTTTGAATCTTTTGAAGGCTGATATTTGATTTTACTATGTATTTTAGGGGGAAAAGTCACAGTGGGTGACAGTGGAGTATACTTCTCCAAACCCATCTAATGCTGATTGGATTGGAGTATTTTCTCCCGCCAATTTCAGGTGTATAGAGATTCCCGTGAATATAAGTTTAACTTCTTCGGTTTGGCTATGATCAGCATTTGGAACGTTGTATTCTAATGACATTTTTTAATTTATAATAGAAGTTATGTTTCTTCTCTATTTTCAGTGCTTCCACATGTACTCCAGAAAGCTCAAGCTCGAAACTTGCTCCTCCATTTTTGTGTAGTGCACCTATTAAGGTTTGTATCTTCTGATTTTCCGCGACTCTCCTAATTGCCTTTCCTTGAAGCAGAACGAGAGATTCAAATAAACTTTCCTACTCTTGCAGTTTCAATTTGCAAATTACAGTAGCCCGAGCTATAAAAATACGGGCAAAGGTTTCCTGAGGCTTCAGTTAATTAACCAGAGATCGGACTTCTCTTTTGCACTATTTTCTGGAGGTTTAGCAAATGTATGTTCTTCACTTTTTGTGTTCTATGTTTTGCATTTTAAGGTGATGACTAACTAATGGCGGAGTTAAGAGAACTGGGGACTTGTTTGTTGAATTTTCTATTCCATCATCATGTGTGTTTTTCCCTTCAATAAAGAAAAATGATTGTTGAAAATTCAAACTAATATACAGATGATGTATGTAGAATAAAATAAAATAGACTGGACAGGGTTAGATTTAACGTTTTATGTTGGCTAGGTAAAGCTGATTCACCACTTAGCTCAAAATAGAGTCATTCAATTCCTTAATTTTCTTAGTGCCTTCACTTTGTCCCTTTGACTTTTTCTGCTGTTCTTTTCATGCCCTTTCCATTTTCCTGTTCTGTGCTAGAGCATGCACATGACTCTGGATGGAGTTTCTTTATCTTCTCCCTATCAGATTATTCTTGATATCATGTTTGTGGAAATTTTCAATCATGATATCTGCTTCTAAATTGACTTTTCTGCTGTTAAACTTTCTTCAAAATTTTAGTTCCTAGGGGCTTATCTTGGAAGATGATATCATCCTTAATATTTTTTTTTCTCATCTTTGCATCAAAAGCTTTATCCAAATTACTATTTGCAGGATGCACCTGGAATGCCATTAGATCTTTTACCTAAGAGATTAAGTTTCAGCTATTGAAAAACATAGTTTCTTTTGGCTCTTTCAGTTGATTATTTGAGATAATTGCACAAACATATTCTCAATATGCAAGTCCACTGTTTCAGTTATAATATATTTTTTTTGACTTTTTATACCATTTTGATACAAAATCATTTATCTGTTCCCGGAGAGAAATGTTATGTGAATTCTCATGATTCTATGTTCTCCATATGCGTATTGTGTGTGGAAGTCTTTATTAATTCATTTTCTTATATTTTAAAAGCACTAGCTCATAAATCTCTGCAATTGTAGATAGAACAGTATTTCTGTCCTAGGTTCGCTGCATTGCTATTTGATCAATTTTTCTTTTCTTGTATAATAGCCAAAGCTGGTGGCAGTGTCAAATAGAGTGGCTTTTGCAAATCCAAATGCACCCGTTTACCCACGCTTAGCCCAAGGAAAGATATGGAATGAAGTAAGTACAATTTCTACTTTACTGCTGTATCAAAGTTCATAGGTGATACCCCAAAAGAATATGAGAGATTCCTTTGCTGGGCAAATAAAATACTTAAGCAGCAGTTTTGTTATAACTATTATTTCATTACATTGCACCTTCTGTTGATGATTGATTTCTTTCTTTCTTAATCTTTACACTATGAACGGATCTTGAGTTGCCATTTATGTTGGATCTAACAACTTTTCAAAGAGATAATATGGTTCTAAACTTCAAACTCAGATGACTGTAACATGGACAAGTGGATATGGGATAGATGAAGCAGAACCTTTTGTTGAATGGGGTCCTAAAGGAGGTGACCTTAAACATTCCCCTGCTGGAACACTGACTTTTAGCCAAAACAGCATGTGTGGTGGGTGACTTTTTTCTTTTTGCAAATGTTTACATGTTATATTAGGATTTGGTTGAAAGTTGCTTGAACTCATTGTTATCTTGGAAAGGATGTCTATGCAACTTCCTGTAGAGTGTCTAAACTGGAAACCTTGGCATACTTGTGACTTTTGTCATATGAAGAACAAATAACAAAAATAGAAAGAAAATTTGTTAAGCTTCAATTCATTAGATCAAAATTGTCTAGTACACTAGTAGTAATATATGAATCGATAGTTATTATGTTTGAATGAATAATTTGGTTGTTATCTAAGTTTGTTTGATTTACTTTCCTAAGCGATCAACTATCATCCTCCAACATGTTTTCTTTGCCAATAGGTTTTTGATTCATCTTATCAAACTATGTGTATAGGTGAACCAGCAAGAACAGTGGGGTGGCGTGATCCCGGATTTATACACACTAGCTTTCTGAAGCAGTTGTGGCCCAATGTTGTGTATGTTCTCCTTGTTTTTATGATTGACCATGATTTCTATTGGAGATCACAAAACAAGAGTGCAGTAATCAGAAAATTTACAGCGGTGATAATTATGAAAAGAGTTCAACAATTGGACCTTCGTTAATGTTCTACAACTTTTTAAAATTTGTGGATCATTAGACCTTATTTGTTTTCTCGTGAAATTTGATGAAGACAAAAATGCTTTTGGGTGTGGGGGGGGGGTGTTTGGGGGTTAAGTCAATGTTGTGTTTGACCTGCATAGTTCTTGATCTTGCTTCTCATGTTAACATGTTCAAAAGCTTGAGTATGGCTCTCATATAACGAAGCAAGCTGGTGCCATGATGGTATATTTTTTAGGTTTGGCTCTTGCAATTCATACAAGCCTGATTTGTGATAAAAGTATTCATGCAACGCGAAGTTGCTTGAAGCACACAAGACTTGTACCTGAAGGGTAAATTGTTGCAATAACACATGTAAATCCTTTTCCTCGTTGACCATTTAAGGGATGCATATGCAAGGGAACACCCTTAACTGAATGCCTTCAGATCTTGAAGCAGGTGCCTCCAAAGGTTATTCTCCATGCTCAATGTGTGCTGCTAACCTAGTGTTGGGATGAGCAGAAACTGCATTGTAGAAGTAATGGGCTAGGAAGGAGGCAGGAAAGAGACAAATTTTAATTATTATGTACCCTCAAGAAAAAAATGCATCAACTCTCTCTCTCTCTCTCTCTCTCTCTCTCTCTCTCTCTCTCTCTCTCTCTCTCTCTCGATCTTGATCTCGATCTCGATCTCGACCATAGATCTGTGAAGTTCCTATTATAAATGTTGTTCCCAGCTAAATATTGGATTCAAAATGCAGTATGTTCGCTAGAGGTGTTGAATGGACTAATAGAGGCAAAAATTAATCTGTGATTAGTTTAGCCCAATGTTAAAGATTCATATCAGCGACTTATTTGGAGTTGAATGCTATACAAATTATGATGTATGAGATTAGCATCAAGTTAAAGTTTCATTACCAGTCATTTGATTTGACATTTTACTTAAGTTACTAATTATGCAGGTACAAGTACAAAGTCGGACATAGATTATTTAATGGCACATATATCTGGAGTCAAGAGTACCAGTTCAGAGCGTCTCCATATCCCGGTCAAAATTCCCTACAACGTGTAGTTATTTTTGGTGACATGGGAAAGGTTTGAGCAGTCTTGGAAGTATTATTTTTTTAGTCATATTTTTCCCATATCTGGAATTTGAACAATATATGCAGAACATTTCAGTGAGTGTTGAATGCTTTCATGCTCAACTATCTGGTGAATGGTCGTTCATGCATATAATGTGGTTTTATTTGCTTGACTTTTTCACTTTTCAAAATTTTATTTATATCATGATTCTGCTAGATCAGTTTGCTTTACATAGTTTGTGTTATGAAGCTATTTTCTAGCATAGATGGTTCTCGGAGTTGCTTTTGATTTTTTGCCTTGCAGGATGAAGCTGATGGCTCCAATGACTATAATGACTATCAGCATGGTTCCCTAAACACAACCAAGCAACTCATTCAAGACTTGAAAAACATTGATATAGTCTTCCACATTGGAGATATATGTTATGCAACCGGATACATTTCACAGTGGGACCAATTTACTGCACAGGTTGAGCCAATTGCATCAACTGTTCCTTACATGATAGCAAGGTTTGCCGTAATTTGCCTCTGCTGTTTATTTGAGCATATCTTCACTAACTGCTTCACTTGTATTGCAACTGATAGTATGTTGTTCCAGTGGTAACCATGAACGGGACTGGCCAGGGACAGGGTCCTTCTATGGGAACATGGATTCTGGAGGAGAGTGTGGCGTGTTGGCTGAAACAATGTTCTATGTCCCTGCTGAGAACAGGGCTAAATTCTGGTATGAATACTTGTTGAAAACAATCTTAGATATAATTAGGTTCTAAGGCAAAGTGATAGTTTTCGTTTATAATTTTGAATGTTGATAATCACTATTTTGTTCAAACCTTTGATTTCTACTTTTTTTTTTCTCTCTCTGTACATCCTCTAGTTTCTATCCACTGCTATAAGTATTTGTAAACTTCATTCTTTTGCATGGAATTTAATTCATAGAGTCGTGATATTGCAAAGATTATAAATTATGCAAACTTAGTTATAATGATTTAAGCTCTATTTGAATTGTAAATGAGAAAAAAAAAATTCTACTTCCTTATCTCTGAATTCATTCTTGAGTTCTCTGGACATTTCAGATGTTCTTTCTTTGTCTGCAGCACTGGAAAACAGTTGTTCTGGCTTCATATAGTGCTAAGCCAGAGGGATCTGGATAGACATTTTTTTATATGTTTCTTGATTGTAGATATGCTGGAGAAGTGAAAATGAATGTCATGATGCTCTGACTTCAGGTACTCTACTGATTATGGAATGTTCCGGTTCTGCATTGCTGATACAGAACATGATTGGAGGGAAGGCACAGAGCAATACAAATTCATCGAACACTGCCTTGCTTCTGTGGATAGACAAAAGCAGCCATGGCTGATTTTCCTCGCTCATCGAGTGCTAGGTTATTCTTCTGCTACCTGGTATGCTGATCAGGGATCATTTGAGGAACCAATGGGAAGGGAGAGTCTTCAAAAACTTTGGCAGAAATACAAGGTTGATATAGCCGTATATGGTCATGTTCATAACTATGAGAGGACATGTCCCATTTACCAGGTATACGCATAACTCATAGCAATCCATTTCTATGGTTTATGTTTCATAGGCACCCTATAAAGAAGTATATGCTTCTGTCACTTCATCTCAAAGTTACTTGACCTTAAACTGTTGATTTTCATACTATTTCTCTCTTCTTAAACAAAGTTGCTTCCCACACATTGGAAGTTTCGTTATACCTACCTAATCAAATAAGAGAATAGTTCTTTTGCCCGGCAAACCCATTTCCTAGAAATAAAGTTAGCCCCTTTTTAGACATCTTTCTGCAGTAAAACAGAACCACATGAATTTAACTTTATGATTACGGTATCTGCTTCTAGCACATCTTCAACTTGTTGCATGTAATGTTCCTTCTTGACCTAGTTTCAATTTTTGTAGCTATTACGCTGATTTTTGTTTTGTTCGTTTCTGCTACAGAATATTTGCACCAATCAAGAGAAACACTACTACAAAGGCCCCTTAAATGGAACAATACATGTGGTTGCTGGAGGAGGAGGAGCAAGCCTTGCAGAATTCACAACCATCAACACAACATGGAGTTACTTCAAAGATCATGATTATGGATTTGTTAAACTAACGGCATTTGATCACTCCAATCTTTTATTTGAGTACAAGAAAAGCAGGGACGGTAGGGTTTATGACTCCTTCAGAATATCCCGAGATTACAGAGATATCTTGGCCTGCACTGTGGATAGTTGTCCAAGTTCCACATCGGCATCATGACCTGCATCAAAGATGAATGAAAAATACTTATTTCAAGAGATTCTTTGTCATTTTACGATAAACTGAATCAGAGTTGCAGCACGAGCTAAAGTTGCATAATCTTGTACTGACCAGTTAGAGCTGTGAATAAAAATTCTCTGATATTTCTTTTCTTTCCTTTACTGTGCCATAGATTCTCTATTGCATTGTGTTTATGTACACAAATACAAAAGGCAAAAAACATATGAAATTTTGCAGCTCTTTTAATGGCTGCCAAATCATCTGTTGAAGTATTCATTTCAAGAATCTGGGACTTAATATTTTGCTCAGCTATTGAAAGTTTTGGGAAGAGGTCCTGTCTTCTAGACTGCAAATTTACCGTAAACAGTCACAAGTGACCAACTGCAAATTTTAAAAAAGTTATTGTCAAGTCCATTTGGCCAGATTATTTTGTCATAGAATAAAAATAGATAATGTTACCAAATAAATAATATCAAATATAAACATCCAATCAAATCATCCTTTTTTTCTTTTTTCTTTTTTAAATTTTATATTGTCTTATATCTTTTTCCTTAAAAAAGAAAGGAAGAGAAATAAAAGAGAGGCAGAAAATACAAGAAAAAATCACTTTCAATTCCAAAAATATAGAAAAAAAGGTAATAGTAATTTTTTTCATTAAAACACTAGAATGAAAAATTAACGTTTATTTGAGGTGGGCTATAATATTTCTGTTTTTCTAAAGCTAACTGAGTGTTCGTGAGTTGTGAACTGGGAGTGGGAAGCCCACTTCAATAAAACCCAAAGCTAACAGTCACAAAACCGTAGCAAGAGAAGAAACGGAAAGAAAACCGAACGAGCAGCTGAGAAAGTGAAAGAGAGAGCAGAGAACAGAAAAGATGAATACAGATATTACCGCATCGACAAAACCAGAGTACCCAGTCATAGATCGGAATCCTCCATTTACTAAGGTCGTAGGTAATTTTAACTTCCTCGATTATTGCCGTTTTGCCACCATCACTGGCGTCTCTGTCACCGTCGGTTACCTCTCTGGTACTATTCCTTCTATCTTTCTCCTTTTGCGTATAGATATGGATTCCATGAGGAAATGTTTCTAATTTTAAATTTTTGAATGGGATAGGTATAAAGCCAGGTATTAAGGGACCGTCAATGGTGACCGGCGGGTTGATTGGGCTGATGGGAGGTTTCATGTATGCCTATCAAAACTCAGCGGGTCGACTCATGGGGTTTTTCCCTAACGAGGGTGAGGTTGCTCAGTACCAAAAACGCGGGTAGAAAACAATAGAGGCTTATCTTGTTTCGAAATTTGATGTTTTTTTGAACAAAAAAGAAATGCAAGATCCCTTTTTTCGAAGGGGGGGCGGGGGGCGGGGGGTTAATAATTGGATTATTTTTGTTCCTATTTTGGCACCTAACTCTGTTCAATCTGGAACAAATTTGATTCTGGACCTATGTTTGGTGCATAATTTCTTCTAGTGATTTAGTTTCATCCAACGTTTTTGGGGCTTTGTTTTGAGCTATTAGTCTTTTAGATGTTATTCATGATGGATTTTTTGTTTGAGTTTCTTGATAAATTCATGCAAAAATGCTTTGTTAATGTGGTAGGAACCAAAATTGTTTAATTTAAGATATGTATTTTGAATGGTTGGTTTTAATTTTTGTATGATATTGATTGCAAATTCTCAGAAAGTTTGATCACATAGAAGCATTAGGATTTAAAGAAAAAAGGAGAGCTAGGTCTAAGTGGCAGGGAGGGAAGTAGTGAATAAGGACAGAGAGGACCTACAATTTCATGAAACTATATCTTTAAACTGTGAGGAATGGAGAAACATGTATAGCTTACCCCGAGTAGCTTGCAAGTAACGGTTAGCTGAATTTTGTATTGGTTGCATTAAGCATTCTAGATTGTGATACAATTGGAGATAGCTCTGGATATGAATGGAACCTGAAGATAGAAGTGTTCATTAGATGTATGGGGGGATTTGAATATGTGTTTAATTGGATCTGTTGACTCAGAGAGGAAAAATTGATGCAAGTAGTGGACATGACTGAGGCATGTTCTTAATAATCTCTTTTTGTTTATTTGGAGTGGCATGATTAACTTCCAGTTATCTCTTTATACTAACCTCTTGGTTTTTTAGGGCCCTTGATGATTGCATTAATATGGTTTACTGTACCTGTTATGTATGGCTATTGTTTATTGATGGATATCATCTTTAGCAGAAAGTAGTAACTGCTATATTAGGTTAAACCTTGGGGGAATTTAGTAATTTAACCCTTGCTTTTATCTCTTTTTTTTTTGTCTGTCTCCTACTCCATGTGGGTGCTAGCCATCTAACAAGGCATGACACGGTGTAGTTATTATTTTGTTCAGCTAGTTTCGGCACATTCTATTTCATTTTAATGCCTGAATAGATATGTAAAACTTCCCAGGCAAGGTTAATTCGTTTCTTCTACTTACCCTGAAGTGCTGATGTCAATGAGAATTCTTGGACATGGGCACAACAAGTTGATGCATCAATTTACTGAAAAATTGTAAACAAATCTTGAAAATAGAGTCAGTCAGGTGCCATTGTGCAGCCATATATATCTTATGTGCTTGTTGTCAAGTGACGTTGATACGCTATTTACCTGCTTTTGCTCCTGAAAAGCCCATGCTCTGCTGAATGGTAAAAGTTTTATTTGTTTTATGACCAGTTCTTTTAGCTGTCTTATACCTAGAAAGTGACATGTGCCGGAATAGCTGCTACTTAAAACTTCTTTAAAACATCATACAAAAATCTTGTTTGATCACTTCCAATTGAGGTCTTGAGCCATCCAGTTTGTTGGGGTAATGCCAGTTGTTGGAGCATTGAGGTCAGTGTTGCAACTTTCAGTTTCAGGCCTTTAGCTTAGCTTATCTCTAGGGGGTTTAAGGGACTGATGGTTGTCTATATAGCCAATGTGGGAGTTGCACTGTTTGTCACAAATGTTTGGTATGTTATTATATTTACATAATTTATGTAATCAATAACTTATAATATATATATATATATATATATCTTTATCCAGTTGTGGTTCTTTGGTGAAAGAGCGATATGTATTTGATATCTAATTATAAAGAAAAAGGTCCAACAAGTGATTTTGTTTTAAATGATTGTGGGAGCAATATCTTAGAAATCATCCTTGCGCAATATAATAAAGGATCCTAAATTTATGACAGTAAAAAATGCTCATGAAACTAATAAATTGAATTTTTGTTTTTGTTGAAGTGTTGCGATAGGAGATTCAAACTTGTATCTATTGCCAAATTATAATGCACTTATCACTGGGTTGTGCTAATAAATTTGGAAATTTATTATTCATTCCATCCACAAATAATTGTAACATGTGCACTTTTTTTGTCTTTTACAAAATCCATTTAATTTGTCTAATTTATGATAAATTATTAAGTATTGACTATCATTTTTATTTGCAATAATTGAGAGATTTATTGAGAATTATAGCAATTAATCTTCATCATTTGCAAAGAGTGAGAAAATTTATTATTTTAAAAATTACAAATGTATTTACTAATTTTTAACAGGAAAGAATAGTATAATTTTAATTAATTTTTATAATTTATTAATTTAAGTAAATTAATTATTTTTTTAATTACTAATTAAAAATTTTACAAGATAAATATTTGTGGTGGGAGTGAGAAATGGAGAATGGAAGGCCAAGGATACTGAGTCCAACATGGAACAATATATACGTTGCTTTAATTATTTTCATAAGGTGTCTTAAATCCAATTGGAGAATTGAGAAAATTTCAGAATTTTTTTCCCGAGAGTTAGTATAATAAATTGACTATATTATTCTTAATTTAATATTAATTTTTTAAAAAAAATTATTAAATTAAAATAATAATTATTGATCATATATGGATGGATAAATATGAAAAAAAATATTTATTATTTCTTAAAACTATAAATGTCACAAATATTTTGTTTTAAATTTTTTTTTTAAAAAATTAGTATATATGTCATTTTAGTAAATTAAAGAAATATTAATTTTATCATATCTCGAAATTTTTGAATGAAATCATAAATTTTCGAGGATTTCCGATTATTCGTTGATCATTGGGTTTTCCCTCAGATGGAGCTGAAACATTTTAGTATGATTCCAATTTCTAACCATAAAAAATATTTTGATATGATTTAGATTTTGATACCATCTTTTAAATTAATAATCCATATAAAAAAAATATACCAACTACTTAGGTTTAAGGCTGGGAGAAGATTATTTTAATTTTCGAAAAATGCACTTAAAGTTTAAGAAAAAAAAAAAAGAAAATATTATGAACAAGGAGTTGGTCGGGATGGGATGGTAAAGGGACCATAAAATTGAGATTTTTCAGGAGCGGACTTTTGCTGGGAATCCTTTGCTCCGGTTCATGTAGCCTCTGGCCTCTATTATTGAGTTTTTCCTAATAGAACATGGATGTTGACATTCTTGGAATATCACATCATAATGGAATCTTCCTTTCGGAGATTCCACGGTTCTTTCTACAACATCCTGAAATGAACTTACTCATTTTTTTATCTCACAGAGTTTGGTACTTTCAGTTATTTCTAACCCTTTTCGGTTACTCAAGAACTCCTCTAGTCTTGGAAATTTAATCACAAAGCTTCGTCTTCTTTTATTTGTTTATATGCAAGTTTCAGTTTTTCTAGGTTGGGAATGGGAAGATTAAGGTCCTCCTTTTTCTCTGTAATTATACTACTTCTTGAAATACTTCAAGAGACAACTGCTCACGGAGACCATCCTTTTTCAAGAATTGCTATACACAAAACAAGTTTTGCTCTTACTGATCTTGCTTATATTAAAGCATTTCCTCCAGTTCTTGGACTAAAGGTAAGCTATTTAGTATTTGCTAGTGCTGTTTAGATTAAATTTAAATTCATGGAATTTAAATAGTGTTGTTTGTTTTGTCAGGAAGAGAACTCAGAGCGGGTGACAGTAGAGTACAGTAATCCAATTCCATCAGTCGATGATTGGATTGGAGTATTTTCTCCTGCTAATTTCAGGTATTATTTGATTTCTTAGGGCATGTTTGGTTTATACAAACTTGAAATGGAATGAAATTCTCCGTATAGAATTCCTTTTTCTTGTTCAAATCACAAGAAACCCAAAAGGATTTTTTATGATATATTTGTGTTCTAATAAGTTTAATTTCTAAGTATATATATCCATTCCCATTCCATTTACAAATTTTGTACAAAGATTTTCTTTTTGTAAGATACTGTACTGTTTGTCTAACTATAAGCATACTTGAAAATTCAGTGCTTCTACCTGTCCGTCAGAAAATCCAAGAGTGTATCCTCCTCTATTATGTTCTGCACCTATAAAGGTTCATTCTGTTGCCTATTCTCAAGTGACATTTTTAGGTGGACTGTGTCTACTATATAAGCTGTAAACTAATCTTATCAAAGTGATACATGTCATTAAATTATAATAAAAAATTAAATTTTCACATTCACTTGAATGGTAAAAACCATAGATTTGTGATTATTAAATGTAGAATTCAGTTGACACTTAATGGTATGTCTCACTTTGATAGGATTAGCCCACAACTTACATGGTAAACATAGTCTACATAGGATTTTTCTCCATTTCTCGATACATTTTTGTTCCTTAATTGGCTTGATTTTCCTTTCTTTACAATTATATTTATGATTGATGATAGAATTATCTTAAAATTTTGCAGTTTCAGTATGCCAATTACTCTAGTCCTAAGTATAAAGATTCAGGAAAAGGATCACTGAAGCTGCAACTGATCAACCAGAGATTGGACTTCTCTTTTGCATTATTTACCGGTGGTTTTTTAAATGTATGCTCTTGAGTTGTGTGAAAAATTTTGCCTATATTATTTTCTTTGTGATAAATTATCTTTCAATTCTTAAGAAATGTAAATACAAATGAATAGTGCCTTTAAATTGCTTACTGGATAATTTAAAGATTGAAATTCTACATCCAGTCAGTTAATGTTTTTTTTTTTTTTTTTTTTTGCACTATCTACTTAAATTCTTAGCTGTGATTCCTGGCTCTTTTGTCTCTTCTTAACCATTCCATGTCTTTTACGGCACCTTCATTTGAAACTAACCATTATGGTGCATTATCAATTTCTTTCTACGTAAGGCCACTGCCTCTTATCAGTAAATTTCCCACATTTTCTTCGTATCAGATAGTTGATGGAGAAATTAGATTATACATGTTCTGTCACATAATGTGTTTCTTTAATTTCTTAGAATTTGCCCATTGAAATTTCTCTGCCTTTGTAAATGCTGCATAGTGCTGTTACTGAAATCAATTATCAATTGCATTGTTCCATTATTGTTCACAAGCCACTTTCTGAGCTAAGTTTCTTAAGACCTAAGAGCAAATGTATAAGAAAGTATTTTCTTTTTATACAAAATGCAATTAATTTATTACATCCCTTCAGATAATTAGAAGAAATATGTGCTAAAAAATGATTTACGCAAAATTTTCTGTGTGTGAAGTATGGTTCTTACGTCAACTGCAAAAATTATTGCAATACTTCATTGGTTCTTTTCTTTTTTTGGAATAACAGCCGAAGTTGGTAGCGGTGTCAAATACAGTTGCTTTCTCAAATCCGAATGCACCGGTCTATCCACGCTTAGCACAAGGAAGAACATGGAATGAAGTATTCCTTTTACCCCTGATAATTCTCAAAGTTTATTCATGTTATGCATTGAGAAAGTAATTCCCTTCCTGCATGAGTTGAAGATGAGCATAACAAACATCATTGCATGACAATTTTCCTGTTTACATATGCTTGTTTCTGCGTTTGCAGCATCAGGCTTCCTGGTCTTGGTTTTTTATTTTTATATTTTTTCCCAATGTTACTCATAGAGTTATTTTGGCCATTTTGTTCTGCAACATGAAATAATTCTTTCAGTGTGATGCTCAGATGACTGTGACATGGACAAGTGGATATGGGATCAATGAAGCAGAACCTTTTGTTGAATGGGGTTCTAAAGGAGGTGATCCTACCCGTTCTCCAGCTGGAACACTTACTTTTGACCGTAATAGCATGTGCGGTAAGTTTGAGTCTTTTATGTTACTCATGCCATATATATATTCCAGTTAGGCTCAACGGCAGCATAAATTCTTTCTATCTTGTTTTCTACTTTTTGAATTTTCATAGTTCTACAGCATACTTCCCATATTAACTGATTATTAAAATCTCTAAGCAATTCTGCCCATGGACAGGTGCACCGGCGAGGACTGTGGGATGGCGTGATCCTGGATATATACACACTAGCTTTTTGAAGGATTTGTGGCCCAATGAAATGTATGTTATGTTTTACGCTAGCAATTGATCTTTGATTCCTGGTGTCAAATCTTTTATTATTATCATTTTACCATTTCTGGAATCTACAATAATTACTATGTTAGAAGAGATCGCGTTTTCTGTTAACAAAATAAACTTAATTGATAGTTTATTATTTTTTCTTTTGTAACTACATAGACTAATTCAACAGCTTATATTTGATCTTCACCATTTTTCTTCATTTGGTAAGAAAGTTTAAAATGTGATTTACTAATTTATCCTGTATTTATTATTATTATATGGTGGAAGACGTTTATACAGTATCTGAAGGCTGCATGTGAAAGTTGCAAAAATTGTGGCACAGAACAAATCAGATTTTGGCATACAACCTAATCATATTGATTTTGTAATTTCTGAATTTCTTTCAAACTACTATACCCTTTTCACCAATTGAGTTTGACTACATTATCTTATAAGGTACAACTCAGGCTTTTATTTTTACGGGGACTAGGGTTATGATATGCTTCTTGCTGATTATGTAGGTATTCCTACAAGATGGGACATAGATTGTTCAATGGTACTTATATTTGGAGTCCAGAATATCAGTTTAGAGCATCTCCGTATCCTGGACAAAATTCTCTACAACGTGTAGTCATTTTTGGTGACATGGGAAAGGTTTGAACTTTCTTTAAAGTATTCCTCATTTTCCTTTGCTATGCTGATTAGGCAATTCAATAACATCTGAGAAACACGTGTTAACTTTGATTATAAAGTATCTCATAGCTTGCTTAGGTAATTTACTTTTAGATCTGTTGTATTGTCATTACTATAAATCTACACCTAATTGGAAAGTGTCTTTTTTTCTTTATTTATTTAAATTTAAAAACAATGAGATGCAGTTCAATTATCATATTGTGAACTATTTTATCTAACCTTACAGGGTGAAGTTGATCATTCTAGTGAATATAATGATTTTCAACCTGGCTCTCTAAACACCACTAAGCAGCTTATTGAAGAATTGAATAACATTGATATAGTATTCCACATTGGAGATATATGTTATGCAAATGGATACTTGTCACAATGGGATCAGTTTACTGCACAAATTGAGCCAATTGCATCAACCATCCCTTACATGATTGCCAGGTTTGTTTTTTAGTTGATTAGTGTATAGTCATGTACCCATTTATGAATTCAATCTGTCCTCACAGTGGCAACCATGAGCGAGACTGGCCGGGGACAGGATCCTTCTATGGGAACATGGATTCTGGGGGAGAGTGTGGTGTTTTGGCTGAGACCATGTTCTATGTCCCTGCAGAGAACAGGGCAAAATTCTGGTAAGAAAATTTGTTTTAGCCTTGTAATGTTGTTGTGTTGTTCATGCTTCATTTGTATTGCCATTATTTTCATCCTAATTTGATTCTTGAGGCTGGACTACAAAGGAGGTATTTTTCCTTCATTGTCAATCCCCAGTCCTTGGTGTGGATAGTTTGCGTTTTAGTGGACTAGAGAGGTAGACTTAGTACAGTTTGCAAAAATAGCTAATAATATCGCCTTACTGCTAAACCAAAATAGAAAAAAAAAAGGGATGAAAGTGTTTTCTAATATCCTATAACCTGGATAAGTGTTAATTAAAAAGATCTTTCTTCAGAAATAGTCACATTTCATATGTTTGTATCTTAATGTAAAATCTTTTTGTTCCTTGATGCTCTGTGAACTAACTATGGGCATGATCGTTCTCATTTACCAGGTACTCTACTGACTATGGCATGTTCCGATTCTGCATAGCTGATACAGAACATGATTGGAGAGAAGGAACAGAACAGTACAAGTTTATTGAGAAATGCCTAGCATCTGTAGATAGACAAAAGCAACCCTGGTTGATCTTTCTTGCACATCGAGTATTGGGTTATTCTTCTTGTATCACTTATGCTGCAGAAGGATCATTTGAGGAACCAATGGGAAGAGAAAGCCTTCAGAAACTCTGGCAGAAGTACAAGGTTGATATTGGCATATATGGTCATGTGCACAACTATGAAAGAACATGCCCTATATATCAGGTATTTGTGCAACTTTATGCTGCTTCGTATGCATCATCTTCTTTGCTCCATTTTGAACTAATTTGAGAAAATAAATTATCGAGATATTTTCGTTGGCTACCAAGAAGCTTCAAACTGAAAACAAGGTGTGGATTCTCTGATATTGTTATACTAATAATTGAATATCAAATTTTCTGTTCCACAGAATATATGCACCAGTAAAGAGAAGCATTACTATAAGGGCAGCCTGAATGGGACAATACATGTGGTTGCTGGTGGTGCAGGAGCATTTCTTTCACCATATACTACACTCCAAACAGCATGGAGTTTGTATAAAGACTATGATCATGGATTTGTAAAACTTACTGCATTTGACCATTCCAACCTGTTGTTTGAGTACAAGAAGAGCAGAGATGGAAAGGTTTATGACTCTTTTAGGATATCCAGAGATTATAGGGATATATTGGCCTGCACTGTCGATAGTTGCTCGAGTACAACACTAGCATCTTGATTTGTTCATAAATTAAAATGTATATATGTATATAAAAGAACTTGCATTTGCAAGTACTACGAACTCTAACCGTCTTCTTCTGTTTTTTTCTTTTGTTTTTTTTATCAACTAACTAACCTTTGAAAGACAATTTTCATGCAAAATGTGACGTTTACTTTAAAAAATAACTTCATATATCTCCGTTTTTTCTTTGTTTAAGTCCAGGAAATCACTAACTGAGATTCAAGAGAGAGAATTTAAAAAGAAAAAGTTATTGAGATTTAACAAGTTGGCATTTAGATGGGAAAGTGCATTTAACCCTAAAGATGTTTTACATGGTCTCCATACGAGTGTGCCCATATCGTTCGAGTACAAGACTAGTATTCTCGTTTCGGAATCTATGGCTGCCCTTTTGTCCACTAAACTCAAGCGTATCTAACTTACCATTTGAAAATATTTAATCATTTAGAGCCATAATAGGAAAGGTATGCAAATTGGGAAAGGATGAGTAAGCCTTTCCATTCTAAGGAAAGCTTATAAAAATATAAAAACAAACCTGACATGTATATATGTACATACAGAATAAAATAAAATAGGCTGCCAAAATCTTACAAGAAAATTAGTATATATAATTGTATTTCCATTTATCTTTGAACTGAAAAGTATCTCCTTTTCAATATAATAGGGTTATGATATTTTTTGCTGAACATTAATTGTTCTTGATTTGTTCATCCTCTCAATTTACACAGATCTTTATTGGATCTTTCCGCCCTTTTATCAGCATCAAGCAAAAATGAGTTCCAGTCCTTGGTTGAACATTCTTCTTCTTCCCATTTTAGTTGCCTCTCTCTTCATTAATCTAATGAGTGATAATGAAATCCAAGAGAAGATCAATTATGTTTGTCGCCAAATGGAGGAATTTGGCTTTTGCAACCAAACATTCAATGAAAACTTGAAAAACACAACAACAGGCTATGTGGGTTTGACCCAGATAACAATAGAGCAAGCTATAACCAATTCAACAAACACACAAGCGTTTATTCAGCAACTTCTGGAGAATGCAACTTCTGAACCATTGAGAAATGCTCTTACAGAATGTCAAAATGCTTATAGTACAGTGGTGCAATCTTTCCATGAAGCTATGAAATATTTCAAACAAAAAGAATATAATAGTATGGTTAAATCTGAAATGGTAGCACCCAGGGCACAAAGCGATTGCTCTTCAAGATTTAGTATGTCTCCATACCCTAAAAACCCTTTGGCCGATAGGAATAGAGAAATGAGGATCATTATTGCTATGGCTGTAGTCACAGGACATCAGCTTGACGTTTATACTAATCAGAACTGATTAGTTTTTATCTCAGTTTTTCTTAGCTTGGCCAATTCCTTGTACAACCTTAAATTTTTGCTTGTATGAGGATCATAATTTAGTGACTAATCTTGTTTGTTTGCTTGTTTAATTTTAATATCAGTTGTTATTTGTTTGTGGGTCTTCTGATAACCACTGGTCTGCTATTTCCCTCATGCCTATTATTGTCAGAAAGAAAAAGAAACTGAGATTTATTCTTGTCAGTTCTACCATATTTACAATTTCAGATTCCAGGAAATGAAATAAATTTAGTTTTAGTTTAGTTTTTTAGAACAAAAAAAGCTTTATTAATAAATCGTAGAATTGAAAACAATAATTTCAGCAATAGTTTAAAACCTAAAGGACGATCATGATAACAAATTACCCTAACTAAAGTGAGGTTACTTTGTTAGTTTGCCTCTGATCCAAAGAATAGATGATGCCATTAACAAATAAACTAATATCAGTGAGTACAACTAGTTTGAAGGAGAGCATGAGAAACTATTTGTTCATCAGACTTGCAAAAAACTGAAGTGTTGCTGTTTCACCTATCATATAACACCTCATTGAAGTCTAATATTTATGTAAAATGAGAAGAACTCAAGCTAGAATATTGTCAAAACCAACAATAAATCCCATGTATGCATCTTGAAATGATTATAAATTTTGGGTGAAACAATTATTATTAATTTTAGTCCAACATCTCAAAATTTTATATTAATTAATAAAGTGTATATGTTAGTAAATTAATAGCTTTATCGATAATCATTTCATATACTTAAATGATGAATATCAACATGCAGCACATTACTTTAATTGTAATACAGAAATTGTGAATCTAATTTCCATAAGAATTTCATGATAAGAGAAGTCATATAGATCATTAATCATTAATTGTGGTGTTTTGATAAGAATGTGTGATTAGAAACTTGAGATATTAGAGCAAAACTAATAATTATACGCATGAAATTATATGTTTATCATAATTGTTTCACTGTTAAGGGTATCAATTTCAAAAGAATTTTTGAAGTACTGAATGTACTTTGGGTGTTATTCATACAGAAGATTATATAATTACTCTCAGTCGAAGAAAGTGTTCAATTAAATATTTACTTATTAACTTGATTTTTTTAATTACGTTCTCCATTTTAAACGTATAAATTCTGCTTTATAAATTTTTTCAGCATAATCAAATAGCACTCTGTATTGGGCAAGACCATTCTCATCGTAATCAAATAACTTTAAAAGAAATCATCCTCTTGCTCAAACTCTCTATTCGAATAACTAAATAATCTCTCTTTACTCCAACTCCAACCACTGATCTGCTATTTCCAGTATGCATAGTTCTAGCATATTGCAGCAAATGAAATTAATTTAATTTTAACTTTGAAATAATACTACTTTTTTATTTAGTGTTTAATATTTAATTTACAAATTAATTTTGTATTTAAGTTAACTATAGTATGGCTTTTAATTTTAATAATAGGATGACAAAATAAGATGTTTATTATATTAAATGGATCGTAGACTCTTATGGTTCCCTTCCACTCTAAATTTATGTTTCAATTACTGTATTAATAATATCTCGTCTGCTCTCAAAATTTTATATTAGTTAATAAAAGTAAATTAAAAAGCTTCAAATGGTGAATATCAACATGCAACAAATTACTTTCAATTGCAATACAAAATTTGTGAATGTAGTTTCGATAAGAATTTCATGATAAGAGAAAGTCATGTAGATCATTAATCATTAACCATGGCGTTTTGTTAACAATGTGATTAAAAAAAGTTATTAATTATTCATAGACCCAATATTGATAGTGAGTTTGAATAATATTTGAGCCGGCCCAATAGCATTCTGCCAGCTGTAGAAACTGTCACTTTTTTATCCTTTACCATAGTTGTTATTTTAGTTACTCCATAAAATAACCGCTTAACACGTAGTTCAAATATTATTCAAACTCATTAATACAGGTGTTTCTATGTATATAGTTCCTAGTTCCTAGCGCAATGCAGGTTCATCAACCAGTGAATGCAAAGAACTGGAAAATGACAACAAAAGGATATATAGATAGTTCTTGGCAATCCAAAGATAACTAATTAATTTGGAAAGAAACTAATTACAGAAAACAGATTTCATATATCTATGTAGCTTATTGCAATTGAAAGTTTAGAGCACATGGTCATTTAAAAATCACTAATGAAAGGTAGACCTGCTACATATGCAAGATGCACAAAAATCTGCATTTCAACAATAACAGAAAATTAAGAATGTAAAGCAAAACAGAACAGATTACATAGTAATTCAGATTTCTCCCTTATAATATTGGCTACAAGTGTAATAAGTCCTCATGTAGTCTGCGAATTGCTGAGTTTTCTGATAATCCAACTTGGAGCAGTTGCTGACGCGATGTCCAAGCCCACCACAATAAGTACATTCCTTACACTCATCATTTGCATTTGAACTTTCCTTTGGATCATTTAATTGAGCCAAAAAGGATGGAATTCTCTGCTTTGCTTCTTGCAGGAGGTGCTTCAAATCAACAAGTGTTGCTATCTCACTCTGGCTCATTTTGTTGCTTTTGGTTATGAAAGTGGTTGCAGTACCTTTCTTGCCGCTTCTCCCCGTTTGACCAATCCTATGAACATAGTCTTCAATTTGTGGCGGCATGTGATAGTTGATTACATGTTGAATATCAGGAAAATCTAATCCTTTTGAAGCAACATCAGTAGCTACTAACACATCTTTCTTGCCAGCTCTGAAAGACAAAATTGCATACTCTCGCTCCTCCTGGTCCATGTCTCCGTGAATAGCAGCAGCATCAACACCCTTTTGGAGAAGTTGCAAAAGAATGTCATCCACAGAAGTTTTGTTTTTACAAAATATTAAGACGGGCGGTGGTGTTTTCTGCAAGTAACGAAAAAGATAATCTTTCTTTTTATTCTCCTCCACGGACTTGACTCTCTGCAAGACATTTAAATTTGCAGGTCCTGCTCTAATTCCTACATTAACTAGGACAGGCTTGACTAAACCAGTCAGAGCAAAGTTTTGAATTTCTGCAGGCATAGTAGCAGAAAACACAAGAGTTTGTCTTTGACCCTTGAAATAGCTAATTATTTCCCTTATATCATCTTCAAACCCTAAATCTAATAATCTATCTCCCTCATCTAAGGTCAGATACCTACATTGATCTAAATTCATTTTCCTCTTCCCCAAGATGTCCTTCAACCTTCCAGGGGTTGCAACTACAATATGCACACCCTTTTTCATAATCTCCAATTGAGATTTCATATTTACTCCACCGATGCAAAGCATCGATCTCAACTCTGGATAAGGAAAACCATCTCGCATACTAGCTAAAAATTGTCCAATGAGTTGATGAGTCTGCACTGCCAGTTCCCTGGAAGGAGAGATTATCAAGCCAAAAGGTCTTCTCCGGAAAGAATTGGCATCATAATCTCTTCTTGCAAAGCAATCATAATCAATGGAAGCACAAAGGCAAGAGTTTTACCTAGAGGAAACACCGATCATATCTCTTCCTGATAAGATCACAGGAAGGCATTGCATTTGAATAGGAGTAGGCTGCGAAATTCCTTTGGCTTTCAAGACATTTAGAATAGGTTGAGGAAATCTCACGTCTTCAAAATTCTGTATGGGCGGAAGAACAGAAACATCGTCGTCATCTTCAACAGAAGCAATTTTAATACCAAAACTTTGTCGAATTGCGTTTTGCTTTGCAGTAGACATTGTTCGTAGATGAAGCGGAGACTTCCACCCGGTCGAAAGAGGGTCACTGTATCTAATACCTTTTGCGAGTTCTTGAACTGACATCAACTTTCTCCTCTTAGATGAGGACTCCATAACTGTTTTTTCTTTTTTTACAATAGGGTTCGATGATGTATCTGTAGGTATTGTATATATAGTATAGGGTATTTGTCGGTTGATTTAGTACTATCCTAATCAGGAAAGGATTATTTAGACCATTGCTAATTAGGAAATTTTAATTTTATTAGTAATAGGAAAGGATTATTTATTCCTATTCTAATCAAGAAATTTTTAATTTTATTCATATAATCCTAATATCATTGGGATAATTTAGTTCATAATAGTCTCGTTGGATTATACTTACTTATATTTGATCTATGGACCAAATCAATCAAAATAGAGTTTATCAAAAAATAATTTTCACTTTATTTTTTTCAATAAATTATTAAAAATTTCATTAATTTGTTTTGAGGGATACATCCATAAACCAGATCAATCACTATATTGTATTTCTTTTCAAGAAATTTGCCAAGCTAACAAAAACTCTGCATGGAAGGAAAAAAACTGTAAATGGGCATCAAATATTTTAATCCACATTTTGTTTCTTTTTGGTTGGTATGTTGATGGTTACTGCGATTCCAAGTAGTTTATTTTTTATTTGTTTTGGATAAATAAGAATTTAAGTGGCTAGGAATTCCAAAAATATGTAAACAAGCTGCCAAAAATGCCCTTTTCAAAGTTTTTCTGTAAAACAAATATTATATGCAATTTAAAAGCTGCAGCTCTAATATTGAACAACAAATTTTCACCAATTGTATTCTTTTATTCTTTCTTGATGGATTTTCAATTTCCCCTTTCTTCAACTGAATGTTTCTTCTTAATTGAAGCCTGAAGGTAAGAAAGGTTAATAGTATTATGGATTTATGGATAGTTGCAGCCACTGCTGGAGCTGGGTATGTGGTTAAAGCAAATTGCTTGAAAAATTCTACATCAAGAACAATACAAAGCTCATCCACAACATGTTCTTGTGAAATTCACAGCATCTTACAGCCCAGAAATTTACTGCAGCGAATTCGTGACAGAGCTTGCCCTTTATGCAGACTAGCCGCCCTTAAAGGAGAAGCAACACCATTCTCTTGCCATTCTAATGGTGAAGCAGAGTTACAAAATTATGGGATTAATAAAAGAAAAGCTTCTGCCATTGAAGAAGGTCTAGTAATGGGTTCTTATCAGAAATTAACAAATGGGAAGCAAATAAATACAAGGTCTAATAATGGGTATGTACTGAAACCACTAAATTTTTTAGAGTATTGTTGGACTGATGAGTTCATCAGAGAGCAAAGTCGATCAGAAGAAGATTATTTGTATGCCTCACTTGAATCACCAAGTAAATATATAGAGAGGCCATTAACCAAAGGTAGCTTCTTCTTTTTTTTCTTTCTTTCTGGAATGCTTCTTTTGCTTCAAAATTAATTTATTTTCCTCTAAATATTCATTTATCATGTTTAAATTTTGGCTTGATCATTAAAAAAGGAAGAAAGAAAGAAAGAAAACCTAAATTTTGAATTTGGATAATTAAGTTGTTAGTTTAATAGGTGATGTTTTTATCAAATTTGCTGAATTGATTCAACATTATATATTGGAAGTCTTTTATAAATTGAAGGGCCAATATGATCTTTTAACCTTTTACTTAATAATAAAGAACAGTACTATTTCTTTTTCTGTTTCATTTTAGGTTTCTGAAGCTAATATTTTGAATAAGGGTTAGATTGACCAAATTAAAAAAATTGGGGTCAAAATTTTGAATTGTCAAAAAGGTCAGGGTTCTTTTTTGACCGTTAGGCCTGAAATTTTTGCTTTCTTTCAGGGTCTTCCAACAATGATATGCTCATTTTCTTGCTTGGGATATCTATTGGAATCATGTCAACCATTGCTGATAATAGAAGAGAAATAGACAGTTTAAATGACTTGTTGAAGCAGAGTGAGAACTTGGTTCAGGATTTACCCGATGAACTTGAAATTAAAGACCAGTTATATATGAGAGAAATTACTAATGAAGATCCAAAGTTTGACAGAGAACCCTTCCTCCATGACACACCAACTGCATTTTCTACGAAATACGAATCCAGTAAATTTGTGAAGTTCGACGGCAAGATGTTGGATGATGAGAAGGCAAAGAACGATGAGGCAATGTGCAAAATTGAGGCAGAGCTTGAAGCTGAACTAGAGAGATTGGAGCTGAACATGAAATCGTCAAGCTTGGGGAGAACATTTGATTCCTTTCAGGTAATCTAAAAGAAAGTAGAACTATAACATTGAAATGGAAATTGTTTTTTCAGAAAAACATCTGTCAGGAGAAAACAGTTCAAGAATAACTAGTTTAAAACATCTATAGTAAGAATATGTAAAATTCACTTAAAAAATGAACTTTAATGACCTCTGATCAACATTTTTAACACAAAACGAAGAAAACTAACATTTTTTCTTTGTTTATATCATTTTCTACAGTTCGACTCTGACATGGAGAAAGATGTGACGCAGGAGAATGATGAAGTAGACGAGATCAATAAGCAACCAGGAATTTTATATGATTCAGAGCATGATTCAAGTGAAACCTCCTCCGATCACGCACAAACAGAAATCTCCCCCATTTCGCCTAAGGAGCTGAGTTTGCGTCTTCACGAGGTAATTGAATCAAAGCTCAGAGCGCTCATTACAGAACTTCATGCAGCACTTGAAAATAGCCAGAAAAGGCTGCAAGCCATTGGCCTGGAGTCTCAGAGCAAAAATCCACAAAGGGGCTTGTTGGATGAAGTTTCATTTGAAGAGATTACTGTAAGTATGGAAACAGATGATGATGAAGTTACTTTACCATACATTTAATAATATGATTGATAACAGCAATATAGTATAACAAAAGACTCTGCACAATATACGGATGAATACACCAGTATAGCCAGCCCTGAAGCCTTTGAAATATAAATTGACCAAAGACAGCAAGAGGAGAAACAAATGGAAAAATAATAGCAACAATAATAAATACAATGAATATGAATTACAAGTTCAATGCGAAAAATCAAATATCGGTATTCACCAGCAGCAATTTGCGGCACATTCTACAGAGGGAAGACCTTCTTGTGCCTAAAATAAAATAAAAATGCAGAATACAGAAATCCACAAGCAATACCAGTTATAACTAGAACCCAATTAAAGGCAGATGGGTAATCAAAAACTGAGGCTGTGAAGTTCATCCCAAATATTCCAGTCACAACAGCAAATACTGTAGTCACAAAAGTTGCTGCAGTAAGAAGCAACTCAAATTGAATCAGCTGGTTCTGAACATTTCCCTGGTCATATAAGAAAGGGGAGGATTAAAATATTTATTTTTTTCAATAAAAAAATAAAAGAAAAGAAGAAGAAGAAGAAGAAGAATCATAAAATGAAAGAGTTATCAACCACTTACCAGTTTAATATTGATCAAGTCTTCAGTATCATCAATATACTCTTTAAGCTGCATCATTAATTAATTCAAAAATTAACACAAGGCATCACCAATGGCAATACAAAATAAACTCATTCAACCAAATAAAAACAGCGCGCGCGCGGGGGGGGGGGGGGGGGGGGGGGGGGGGGGGGGGGGGGGGGGGGGGGGGGGGGGGGGGGGGGGGGGGGGGGGGGGGGGGGGGGGGGGGGGGGGGGGGGGGGGGGGGGGGGGGGGGGGGGGGGGGGGGGGGGGGGGG
>CANUEX010077477.1:0-35806 GCA_948099535.1 Jatropha multifida | reverse complement strand
AAGAAATATTGGTCCGATTTTATTCAATTAACGGTTATTCAATAAATTTTCGGGCGAACCAAAAATGATTTTCGATTCCCATAATATTACGTGGCGTAATATTATTGGCTAATAATTTACAATTTAAATTTAAATGGGAATGTTTCAAAATAAAAATTTCAGGGTATTATACTTAATCACCAAAAAAGGCCTAAACTTATAGATTTTTTTAAATTTTACCAATATTTTTAATTTTATCGATTAATGCCATGTATTTATTTATTTTTTTTGTCAATTATGGCCTCCGTCTAGAGTCAGTTAATATTTGCTGATGTGTCCGTTAATAGGGTCCAACCGTTAATACGGTCCAACTTTTTTTACAAATTACGTCCACATGGACATGCCACATAAGAAAGTTAACTTGAACATAAAAGGGTTAATCACAAAAAAACTTGAATTTATGAGTTTTTTTTTTAAATTTAGCTAATACTTTTGATTTTGTTAATCAATACCCTGTATTTATTTTTCTTTGTCAATTGTGGCTTCCATTTAGAATTTATTAATATTTGCTAATGTGTCCATTTGTTGGGTCTAATTTTTTTCTAGAGCATAAATTTTATTATAAATAATTCTTTCATTCCATTTTGTTTGTTTGTTATTCATTTTTTGGATGTTTCAAAATATTTGTCAGATTTCTAAACTTAAATATGTAAATAATTATTTTATTCATAATAATATTTATGTTTGTTCATTAAATGAATGACTTTTTTTAAGGCTTAATCACCAAAAAAGGCCTGAACTTATAGATTTTTTTAAACTTAACTAATATTTTTAATTTTATCGATTAATGCCCTATATTTATTTTTCTTTGTCAATTGTGGTCCCCGTCTAAAGTCGGTTAATGTTTGCTGATGTGTCCGTTAATAGGGTCCAACTTTTTTTACAGGTTACGTCCACATGGACATGCCACATAAAAAAGCTAACTTGAACATAAAAGGGTTAATCACAAAAAAAGTTTGAATTTATGAGTTTTTTTTCAAATTTAGCTAATACTTTTGATTTTGTCAATTAATACCCTGTACTTATTTTTCTTTGTTAATTGTAGCTTCCATCTAGAGTTTGTTAATATTTGCCAATGTGTCCATTTATTGGATCCAATTTTTTTCTAGAGCATATTCACGTGGACATGTTACTTGAGAAAGTTAACTTAAATATAAAAATACATTAAATGACATTGTTAACATATAATAATAAATTATTCTAATTAAATAATAGATTCCTAAAATAACTCTAATAGAAAATATATCAGGATTCAAAATTTTTATTTGATACGGACTATTCAAACTCTATTATATATACGCTAAATATACCCTAAAATTGGGTTAATCACAATTATTTTCTCTAAAAATTATGAGAGTTTAACAAACATCATTTTGTAATTGAAATTATCTTCAGTAGTTAACTTGAATATAAATCAAAATATTGAAGATAGCGTCCAATTGCAAAACAATATCGTTTAATGTATTTTTATGTGGCGTGTTCACGTGAATGTAATCTTGAAAAAAATTAGACCCTATTAACAGATACATTAGCAAATATTAACAAACTCTTGACGAAAGACACAATTGATAAAAAAAATAAGTACAGTATATTGATTGACAAAATCAAAAGTATTGGCCAAATTTAAAAAAAATTTATAAGTTAAGGGCTTTTTGGTGATCAAGTTTTTTATATTCAAACTAGTTTTCTTACGTCACATGTCTACGTGGTCGTGATCTAAAAACAAATTGGATTCCATTAATGGACACATTAGCATATATTAACATACTCTAGAGGGAGACTACAATTGATAAAGAAAAATAAATACAGAGTATTGATTAATAAAATTAAAAATATTAGAAAATTTTGAAAAAAAATTATAAATTCAGATTTTTTTTTTATAATTAAATATTTTATTAATATCTTAATGAATTAAGAGTAAAAAATGATAAAATAACTTTTATGGACTAAATCATTAATTTGCATATTTTATCATTCATACAAATAAAATAAAACCAATGAAATATAATATAGTAAGTCAAAGCGGGCAGAGGTTCATGTCAGTAAGATAGCCATAGAAAAAGACAGCTTATTTTCCTATATGAAAAGAGTTGATAGAACTTCTCATTCGCATGAGTTGGGTATGATAACTGAAAAAACGCTATATTGAGGGACAAAAATCTAAATACAAGGAGCTTTAATGGAGGGGCTGCAAAACCGACTGAACTAACTTGAAATCCCCATAATTATTTTCAAATTCGTAACTGTTCCTTTTATAAACATTTTTTCATATATCAAATTCCTAATCTTCCTTTGTGAATTTCAAAGAAAATTAATTTTCATCTGAAATTTTTCTATTCATTCGGTTAGAGATTGAGCAATTCGATTTGAACCGAACCACCGGAATACTCAACCCTACCAACTTCACCCCTGAAATACATCCATAATTACAAGCTACTGCCAATTCCGTATTTGAATACCCTTATCCGTATATTTCTACATGCCCTGAATATCCGTGGTTCTTATATATTGCTCTAGATTCACGCCACACGCTTCTCTCGTTCTTTCTTTCTCTCTCTTGTCGGTGTTGAGATCTTGCAGCTTCTGCACTCTAAGCCACACACTATAGCTTCCTTCAAAGATAAAATAAACGAAGGTATAACAACTCAGTTCTAGGGTTCCAACTATTAATGTTTAATCAAATTGGATCTGTACGCAAAGGGAAAGGCAATGCTATTGCTTGATCGTCGAACGGCGGTGGCTGCTTTATGCTAGTTTTTGCGGTTGGATTGTTGAAAGAGGCGTGTATGAGGGAATTGGTGAAGGATTCAAGGCGGAGAATAAGGTGGGATTTCGGTTTGTTCATAAGAAGTAGGGGTAGGTGGGGCAAATGTGGCTGATTCTTTCTAATTATTATTGTTTGGTTGTCTTTTCTTGTTGAGATTTTTCTGTGGTTAATTTGATCTCAACTGAAAAAAAAAGCAGATTCTCGTCGTTTGAACAAACGATTTTCAGTTTACCAGTTCTGGAGGAGAAAACGTAAACAAAATGCAGCAAGATCACAGGAAGAAGGTGATGATTATTGTTGATTATTACTATTTAAAATTTTGGTATGATGATTTTTGGGAATTGATTAATTAGATATGATCTAGAAAGTTGTCATCATTATTATTATTATTATTGAAAAAGTTGATTATGGGTCTTTTCAGTATCTTTCTAAAATTAAATTTGTTGTTACTTGAAGTCTTACATGGAACAGTTTTTATGAGTCCTAATGCCATATAAAAAAGAGAAATAAAAAATAGAAAATATATTTGGTTGGTAGTTAGAGATATATAATTTTGGTAGGTTTTGTTTTGGACATTACATTAGAAAGCATCTCTATGCTTTTGGTATTTTAATTATGAGAGAGGTTAAGTATATTTTTCGCCTTTTAAATTTTTGTTTTGACTGATATTGTGGTTATCGGATGTGAATTACTTCTGGACAAATTAGTTTCATTTTGTTTCTGGTATAGGATTCCTCGAATTAAATACCGAAATTTTTCTTTGATTTCATTAAATTTTATTTTTATTTATTTCCCCTTTGTTGTCTATGGCCAGATTGGATTCTGTCTATATGAGTAGATTTGCTGATCAATGATTTGGGGTTCACACGACAATTCATCATCATTCTAATTTTCAACTTCATGTTTGGATTTTGCTTGTAAAATTTTAATCTTTTGCAACTAGGAGTAGATGCATTTATCTGTTTTCAGTTTAAATGTTGGTGTGTGCAGATATTTCGAGGTTGCAGATATAATTGCATTTTGGTTCGAAGTTTAGCTACCGGTTCTTTTGTATTGTTATTTCCTTTCCGAACACCCTTCTTGATCAAGCAGGGGTTATAATCTTTATTATTCTTCACGACTGGTGTTTAAATGGAATTTATCCTTTTTCTAGTTAAATCCATCGCTATTGTTTCATTTTCTTGGTAGATATGAAGTACACATTTGTGTTTGTTTCAGTCTTCGCATATTTTAGTGGTATCATTTGCTTTTGGTGTTTTCTAGGACTTCTCTGTTAGTTCTTACTGATAATTTTCCACATTTAAACTAAGTTGAGTTTGGACCTTGGAGAGTAAAGTGAAGCTATTTAAAAACTTGAATTGAAATTCATAGCAGTACATAGGAATAGGATCTTATACTTAAAGGATGGTATACTTCGATTGTTCTTATTAGAATTCCCTCCATTCTTTTCTTAAGTCAAAAGTAAAGGGACTTCTTTGTTTTTAACGTGGGCATTTGCTCGAATTCTGACCTGATTGTATCCTATGTTTCAGAATTCAACAGAGATGGACTTTTTCTCTGAATATGGTGATTCCTGTAGGTACAAAATTCAGGAAGTTATTGGCAAAGGCAGTTACGGCGTTGTTTGCTCAGCAGTTGACACTCACACTGGTGAAAAAGTAGCAATAAAGAAGATACATGATATTTTTGAACACATTTCAGATGCTGCTCGTATTCTTCGTGAGATAAAGTTGCTGAGACTCCTAAGACACCCTGACATTGTTGAAATTAAACATATAATGCATCCACCTTCAAGGAGGGATTTCAAAGATATTTATGTTGTTTTTGAGCTAATGGAGTCAGATCTACATCAAGTCATAAAAGCCAATGATGATTTGACTCGGGAGCACTATCAGTTTTTTCTTTACCAGCTTCTTCGTGCATTAAAATATATCCACACAGGTATAGTTCTCTTATTCTTAACTGCTTTTTTGCACACTATTACCTAATCGTATTAGAGTCAAAATTGGCGGCTGGTTGCCGATTGACAAATTGTTATGAATGGTATATAGTTGTGGAAGATATCACAATAATGTCTTGAACTGTAATGGTCTGTTTAGATTGGCAACAAAATTATTGCCTGCTGTTCTGTTATGTAAAGTGTAACTTCTATCATGATTGTCTAATTGCCCCTTAAATTCTGGATGCTATTTCTTAAAAACCTTTCTGCCCTTGTCACTCCCATCCTTCTCTTCTACCTCCTTTTTTCTTCAACTGTCTTGGGATTTCATAGGAATGTGTCAATTGTCATATATCTGATCCTTATATTGTCACTGCAGCAAATGTCTATCATCGAGATTTAAAACCTAAGAATATATTGGCAAATGCAAACTGTAAGCTTAAAATTTGTGATTTTGGCTTGGCAAGAGTTTCTTTCAGTGATACTCCCACGACAATATTCTGGACGGTATGCCTTCTAACTTTTTAGATGATATGATGTTTGCTATACTTGTATTGTAGCTGGATTTTTTTGCATTTGTGCTTTGTACATCTACTTGGAATATAAGAGCCTGATGTTTTTTATTTTTTATTTATTTATAGGATTATGTTGCTACACGATGGTATAGAGCTCCTGAACTCTGTGGATCATTCTTCTCCAAGGTCAGTCTTTGAACAAATGACTAATAGATATAAAATTTTCATTCCCTATGATTTCATAGATCTGATAGCTATAAAAAGAAATAAAAACAATTAAAAAAATAGCATGGGATGTTGCAACCAAATAGCAGAAAGTAAATTATTTTCTTAGAAAATGTTTCTCTAGAAAATATTTTCAATGGTCAAATATTTTCATGGAAATATAAAAAGCCTTAGATTCCCATGGAGTGTAAAAGTTTGAGGCATATAATAAAAACTAAAAAGGTGTGAGGATGGCATTTTGCTTTGGTGGCGATTGGTTCGCCAACAGCAGCCGCCAATTATCATAGGTGGTTGTTGTTTCTTCTTCTGATTGATGCCAGCCTCTGGTAATTTTGATTTAATTATACTTTCTTTCAGAATTCTTTTTTTCTTGTTTTAATATTTATATAGAGAAACTAAAATGGAAAATAAGTAGTCATACTCAAATAAAAGTCTTGACAAATCCCTCTATTACCTATTGAGCTTTCTACTACTAAGAAAAGAATAATAATTATGAAGAGGGCCTCTCTCCAAGATGAGTTCAGTTTATGTGACTTTGTCTACAGTTTTGGGAAGGATTATAAGCATTACTTTCTCTTTGAAATCCCTCTTTTGCAGCTAGCTCATTTGTCTCTAGCAGTTTAAGCCATGGCCCAGTGGCCTGTTTATTTTCTTCTACACAATTTTGGTTTTTCATGGTTTTCAAACCTGGACTGAACTGGCCAGCTCAACTGGTTTACCTGGAAATGGGTCAAACTTCTAGGTTGCGTTTAATATTAACCCATAAATTATCAAACCCAACAGCTGACCAAGTGGACTGAATGATTTGGACTTTCAACTGGGTGTACTCGGATGGGTTAGGCAGGTTTAAAGAGTTTTGGCTGGTTTGCTAATTGATAAATCTTAAATTAAAATAGGTTGATAAAAACATCTACGAGGCTCAAACTCAATACTTGCAAACATATTAACATGTTATCCATGCACCAACACCAAGGCCATGTAGTTTTTTATGCTAAATTGCTAAAACAAATTATTTTATACATTTCTCCAACTCCCTTATCAATAAAAAAAAAAATTTAAGTATACTTTATTAACAGTTTTATTTTGATTTTTTGTTATCTCATATAACAATAGTATTTTTTTCAAAATAAATATTATGCTCATGTTTATCGCAATAATTTTAATAAATATTCTCATCCTCATCTCATTAGGTTAAGAAAAAAAATATAGTATTTAGTAAATTTATCCTATGTGGATTTTTTGTTTGAGAAATAATTTATTAATAATAATAATATAAAGTATTGCAAATACTAAATTAGATTATGTATAGAACTCACTATCATAATTAATAGGGAGTTCACTAATCTCTTAACAAATTAAATGAATTATTTATATTTTTTAAATAATAAAACTAAAACTAAAATAGACAATATTAAATTTTTCCTTTTGAAGATAATCTTGATAACAAAATATAAATCTTTATAGTAGCAAATGATCCTTTAATTTAATTGATTTAAACGTCAAAATAATTTTTCTGGATTTTCTGTACTTAAATTATTTTTTCAAAAACTCATTTCATATGACGTACATAAATGAGTTTTATCACTATGCTTCAATAACATTAATGGATCGATCAGAGATGCACATTTACAAAACAAGATTTAAATTCTTCAACCAAATAAAGAAAGTATCTTACATTTAATTACTGCCAAATCCTCACATAAAAGGGATCAACAATAACAAAGAGGCCAAAGAAATGATAGATGAGTTTATTAAAAGCAAATAAGAGATTAGAAGCAAAAACAAAAAAAGAAAAAGTGAAAAGTAGGGGAAGCAAAAAGTAGAATACATTGAAACAACTCCAACTTTATTGATTAGTGTAGAAATAATTATTATCAATTATTCGTTAAAACAATCTATTATACTGAAATTTCTTTCTCGGAAAATTTTAGTTTTAATAAATTTTACTAACTTTAGTTTATTTAGATTGAGTATGTGATTTTTAATAAATTTCACTAATTTTAAAGCAATTTATACATCTAATTTAATTATTGTTCAACCCAGTTGAATAGTTGACCTTAACTCTCTACCTTAAATAAAAATCCTTAATTTTTCAATTCTATAATTTTATATTAATTTAATTATTTTTTATTCATAAATTTTATAATTTTCTTTAGGATTTCACCGGTGAATACCTAATAAATTTCACAATTGGATTAGCTAATATACCTCTTCAAGACCCTTCTATCAAAAGTGCATTATTATTCTATTTCATTATAATAAATCAGCTACTTCATTAAATATTCACAACATTTTAAAACATAAATTTCTAAAACTATAATGCACTTCATTTTTAATTGTTTTGATCTTTATATTGCTATTAGTGAGTTTTTAAACTCTGAGGGATTAAAATGTTTTATTATAGATATATATTAGTATTTAAGAACGAGCATTGTATGTGTGATTTTTCATTCTAGGTACTCATTATTTAACTTATAATTTTTATTATTTACTAAAAATGATGCTCATCGTTATTTTAATTCCCAATAAAAACAATTGAATACAATAATTAATAAAACTTAAACAAAATTATGAAAAGCAATTAATAATTAGTAAAATAGTAACTCCATATTTGAATAAAAAAGCTCGTAAATTCAAAAATTGAAAAAAACATTCATAATAATTTACAAAATTTAATTTCATTATAGAATAAGAAAATATTCCCTCAACAATAGAAATAATAATAATGAATTTTCTTATAGAAAACAATTCTTTTCTATTAAAAATAAACAGTAATAATTATAATTAAAATAAAGCTAAATTGAATTATATGAGTGTGTACAAGTTAAAAATTAAATCAAGCTCAAATTAATGATATTTTATGCATAAACACCATAAAATTTTGGAAATTTGAAATTTCAATTACAATTGATAACAAATAACATTGATAACACAGAATAATATGGTATAAATTGAATTAAAATTTTTATAAAATTTAAAATTAATATATAAAAAATCAAAAATAAAAATTTAAGCAAAGAGTGTTCACCATACCACTAGTAGCGAAAGTGAAAAAACCCTTGATAGTGAAAGGAAATAGAATTTGCATAGATACAATGGATTGTAAGTCCTAATTAAGATATGACATAACTTCTACAGTAGGGCATAATCTAAAAATTTTAATTAGCATAAAATTTCTCAATTGGGGATTGTATTAAAATTTCCACTTTATTAAATTTATAATTATTTTTTACACTATTAAATATTTCTTATTTTCTTTTAATAACTTTTTATTTTATTTTTTAGCCAATAACATTTAGATTTAAATAGGAAACTAATATAACCAATCAGATTAAATTGTCTTTATTTTTTTAACCAATAAAATTAAGATCTTTAAAGATATTTTTATCACTGTATAAATTTAGTATGATTTAGATAAGGTTTAGGGAAGAGTGTTTTTATTTTTTTATTTTTTTTGTTGGTGAATTTTAAATTATCATAGAATAAAATATAATGAAAACTTCATTTCTTGCATAAAAAGTACTAAATTATAAAAATCTCATGTTAAAACTTCATTTCTTGCATAAAAAGTACTAAATTATAAAAATCTCATGTTTTACTATAGCGGTAAAAATCTCAAATACATTTTAATATATTTTTATTTTTATTTTTTTAAAATATTTTTATCTAAAAGGAATTTATAACAATTACATTTCTCTTTCTCTCTATCTCTCTCATATTCTAAAAGTGATACTGTATGGCCTCTATTACCCAATGTACTACTGCGGTGGGAATTTTTTAGTGCCCGTGTCCTTTTCTTTTTCCTTTTACATTGTCCTTTGACTATATATGCTGACTCTTGAAAATTTGTCAACTTTCATTTCTTTATATCATTAGGGTGTTATTAGTAAAACACCATCATCTGTGTTTTAGCATATTTATAGAATATCTTCTCAACATCTTGTATTTTTCAGTCTGAATAACCCTGAGATACTATGTATACCATAAATCAGACAAAATATTGACATTGGAAGGTAGGAAAACAAGAGTACTGGTTTTTATGCAACTAAATGTGGGGTTCTTTTCCTGTTTATTATAATTGTTATGTATGATTTGGTTCTCTTGCAAGTTCTACTTTCCATATTTGCATTCATTTTATGTTTGTTGTTTTTCCTTATGGAATCTGGATACAGTATACACCAGCAATTGATATATGGAGTATAGGCTGCATATTTGCTGAAGTACTAACAGGGAAACCACTCTTTCCTGGCAAAAATGTTGTTCACCAGCTGGATTTGATGACGGATTTGCTTGGCACCCCATCATTAGATACGATATCAAGGGTAAGCCAAATTCTATTCTTGTGCAATTATTCTGTCACAATGCTTGATTATGAATTTCACAGTTAATCTGTGCTTGCTCAACTCACAAGTCGCATCCATATTTTTACGTGCTTACAACTGCCAATCCAATTAGTTACATTGCAGATATAGAAACACAAATATTGTGTGATTTTATCTTTATTTTTTCCAGGTTCGAAATGACAAGGCAAGGAGGTATTTAACTAGCATGAGGAAAAAGCAACCTGTGCCATTTGCTCAGAAATTTCCGAACGCTGATCCATTGGCATTGCGCCTATTGGAAAGGCTCCTTGCTTTTGATCCTAAGGACCGGCCAACTGCTGAGGAGGTTTGCTTTTTTTTTTTTTTTTTTTTCAGTAAACTGGAATCTCATGACTACATGTTGTCAGCTTAGGGTGTGACATCAAAGATATTTTTCTTTAAAATGGTTTAACAAGCCAAATTTCATGGTCTGGTATGTTAGCAGGCATTAGCAGATCCTTACTTCAAGGGACTGGCCAAAATTGAGAGGGAACCATCTTGTCAACCAATAACAAAGATGGAGTTTGAGTTTGAGAGACGAAGGGTTACAAAGGAAGACATAAGAGAGCTAATTTTTCGAGAGATACTGGAATACCATCCTCAATTGCTCAAGGACTATGTAAATGGAACAGAGAGGACTAACTTTCTTTATCCAAGGTTCTGTATCTCTCTCTGTCTACGTTTTCTTATGATCAAATCTAGGTTCTAAATTTCTTGGTTCTATGACATTTTCCATCTTACTGACTATAGTTAATGCTAATTCTCTCTTTGATTTACTTTGCCCTGATCGTTTATGTGTTTTGTATGCAGTGCTGTTGATCAATTTAGAAGGCAGTTTGCGCATCTTGAGGAAAATGGTGGTAAAAGTGGGCCAGTAATTCCACTTGAAAGAAAGCATGTTTCTCTTCCTAGGTGAATGAAAATAAATGGAATTTTCTTCTGCAGTTTATCATTATTATCATTATTTTGCAACTATCCCAGTTGGTACGAATTTGTTATTTTGCTCTTATTATTTCAAATTATCTTGTGTGAACAGATAAGAGGCATATACTCAAAAATGGCATATAATGTTAAGAAATAAATTTAACGCAATAAGTATTATTCCTGGTCATATTTGGTTTCTCATAGAACTGCCAATTTAGTCTGGTGGTAAAACTTAAGGCAGCTTTCAGCGTTTCTGGACCAAGGTCACCTTACCCTCCTCTCTGACTACTAACTATTGAGGATATTGTGGAAAAAGAAAGGAAGAGATAGAGAGAAAGAGAGAGAAAGGTTGATTGTATTTCATTTTTGTTTATTTCCTTGTATCTCTTTCCCCTTTCTTCTTGGTGGATACTAGCTGGTTCATTTCTCATCTCATTGAAAGTTTTTAATTTGTTTCTAGCTGGAGCCTCTAACATGTGTTGGCTTATGTTCGTATTGGCAAGTCAATTAATTTCCTTTGTGCTTTTCGCAGGTCTACAATTGTACATTCAAACTCAATTCCTCCAAGGGAGCAGAACATTGCTTCCTTAAGAGAACGACAAACTGCAGAGCAGTCATACAACAAAAATTACCGAGATTCTGAGGGAACTTATGTAAATATATCAACCCTGCAGGCACAACAGAGAATTCCAATGGGTACTCATAAGTCTCTTTTTGCCAATTAATTATCTATTGGGTTTAATGTCATTTCACATTTGTATATAATGCTTTATTCCATGTCCAACAGCTAAACCAGGAAAAGTTGTGGGTCCTGTTGTTCCATATGGCAACGGAAGTATCATGAAAGATGCCTACGACCCAAGAATGCTTGTGAGAGGTTCAGTCCTCCCTCCACAGGCTCTCCCTCCTGCATATGGTTGCCGCAAATCTAGCATGAAGCAAGAGAAATCTACTTTGGAAACCCAAAGGGAATTGACTTCGCAAAATCAAGTCCAGCAATGTGGCACTGGAACAGCTGCTAAATTTGCACCAGATATAGCTATCAACATCGACTCCAACCCCTTTTTTATGACCCGTGTAGGAATAAATAAGGTGGAACCTATTGATGATCCATTTACAATCAACACAAACTTGTTACATGCCAAGGCTCAGTATGGTGGTATCAGTGCTGCTGCTTCTGCCACATCTGCAGCTTCTCACAGAAAAGTTGGGACTGTTCAATATGGTATGACAAAGATGTACTAAAGCACTAAAAGGGGAGTTGTTATCTTGTGCCAAATGGACTGGTCCACGTAGAGACAAAACCAAGATGTTGAAAATCCAGGGAGGTTTCCGTGGGTGGCTGGCACAGCGATGGATGGAGGCATCTGTATGATCAAGCGTGTAGGGTTCTGTTAGGTAGAGATTTGCTTATGAGAGTACATATACTAGCGGTTATTTAGGGTAAAAATACATATAAATAGGAATGTTCTACATAGAATGGTTAAAAGATGCGGAAAAGCCTCACTTCTCTTTTTTCACGATATGACTTGTTCTCACAAATCTTCTCTTTTGGTTGTTATTTGGGGCCTTCCATGAAATGAATAAACGCTTCTAAACCCATCTTGCATTTTGCTGCTTAATCACATATGTATTAGTCTCACACATGCGTATGAATTCCGCGAAGTTGCTCTACGTTGCAACGATTACAGGGTCCGACGGATAAATTGATTTTAAAACTCTGGCACCTCCGACTTGTAAATTGAATTGATTTATTAGATAACCTAATTTGTGAAATTATATTTATTAAATACTCTAATTTTAAAATTATTTTTAAAAAATATAAATTTATAATTTTTTTATTGTTGGATATTATATTCAGCGAGTAAGTTGAAAACTTTAGGAGTGCACTTCATTTTCCAACATTGTTTCCTTTACTCTTTCAATTCTATGAACATGGTTTATATATGAATTCCCATGCCCCGACCGTTAAGAAATATCCCACCACTTGTAATCTATGCAGAACCTTGACTTGGATCCTGTTGTGAGTTCAATTGTGCCCTCAAGTCATTAATCACTTCAATATCTTTTCAACTAATCTTCTCGTTAATTTTTTTTTCTTTCCATTACCAATGGCTTCCTCCTTAGGTTACTATTACTCCATGACACCCATCGAGGAGCTTTCAAACGACAATAGCAGTACCTTGCCCTACCCTCGGACTCATAAATGAAAGACGGGCTTTTTTACCGTAACTTTGCAACTTCATGTGCAATTTGCAACAAGAAGCTCATTTCTAGGCATTTAATCAAAGACCAACGCTAATTGTCTCACGGTGATGCTCAAAATCATAAATATAACCTTTAGTGATTTTGGGGATGAATGGATGGAAAAAACTTAATTTTGAAGGGAAAAAATATTCATTAAATACAGGTTCCCACAGTTTATGATTTTTCTTTACTTTATTACATAATTAATTATATATATTGAAACGATGACAATTATTAATTTTTTTAACTTAAAAAAATATTTTGTCACTATCATGTCTATTGGTGATGGTTAAATTGATTCAAGCTAATCAAAATAATTTACATAGTTAATAAAGATTTTAAGTTTAAAATAAATTCTATAAAAATTGAACAATGTTCAAGTAATTGTAAATTGATATAAGAATAATGTTGTCAGAATCGGACTGACAATCGAGCCAGTATTACGACTGGATTAAGATTAAATCGAATTAGACAGGTTCAACTAGGTTTTCTATTTTTTTATTTTTAACATTTTTATATAAGCATACGATCCACATTGTTTTAGTTTCTTACTATTTGAATATTAACAAAATAATTATGTTTAGTAGTTGAATTTCCAATATATGTTTAATATACACTTTCTTCACGATATTTCTTATTTTTCTAATTGATAATTAAATCTTTAATTGATCTAATTTAATAATTTTTAGACATAAAATTTTAGAAAATATTCACAATTAATTTATGCATTTCATTATTTAATTATTCTTCAATGCCCTTATTAGCGCATTGGAATTCATATATAAAAATTATTTTCTAGACTTAACACATATTGAGTCTAGTTTCCAAGTACAATAAATATGACTTATTTAGTTATTACTTAATCTAATTTTAAATTTAATATTTTAATTTAATTTGATTCCAAAGGTAACTTAACAATATATATATATATATATATATAAAAGTTAATGAAAAATTAAGTGGCATATGACTATTTGTGTCTTATAAATTATTAAAACACTTGGAACAATATGATTCGAAAATTGATGAGGCAAAAACAAAATAAATATCGCGCATGTGCATTGATAATCTCACTCATTTAGTGCTTTGTCAGGAGCTATAGAATGATAAAAGATAAATATTTGAAATTCAAATGTTAAATCTCTCTCCCATGTAAAACCTACTAATTTTAAATGAGAATGAAAATGACATTTGACATTACTAAATTTAGATAAAGGTATAATTTAAAGTGTCGTGATCTTAGATTACCATTAGCCAAGAAACCTTTTCCCTTGATTAAAATGATTCAACTTTAGGAGCAAATTGAGTTTTCATCCTTAAATATAATCTTTATTTTTTTGTCCATCATAATGGTTCCCTCCTCATTGGTATGTTTATAATATATATAAAAGTGAGAATGGAGGGAAAAAATTGGGGTTGGTAAAAATAACCTTACTAAAATGTGGATTCGCAAAATGATAACTTTACTAAATTTATGGATTGAAATTTTTTTTAAGTACTTTAATTTTATTGTTGAAAAAATAAAGGTGATTTAATTTGATTGATTATACTAGTTTCCTATTTAAATCCAAATTCTATTAACTAAAAAATAAAATAAGACCTATTAAAATAAGAAAACTATAGACACTCAATTTTTGCCCTAAAATGGCTTAATGACAATAATATTTTTTTAACATAAAATTGAATTGGCAATCCTGATCGCTCTAATTCTCGAACCAATAGTCTGTGGCTGAGATAGTGCATATATTTGGCCATTTTTTGATTTCTCGCGTTTTTCGGCGTTTCATAGCAAAATCGGGCTTGGGAAGCACTTTCGGTCCACCCGACACGCTTTTTGGTGTACCATCTCATTTTGCGTGCCATCCGGTTTGATTCAATAAAAATGGTCAATTTTAGGGCTCTCTAATGACATTTGCCACCTAGGCCCTAAATTGGGGCAGCAACCCCATTTGCCTATAAATAGGCCTTGGGATTATGCCAAAGGGGGATTCATTTTAGAAAAGCTAAGACAAACTCTACTATCTTCAAAACTAAACTATTAATCAAAGAGAAACTAGTGTTTCTTCTTGGATTCATAGTATCTAAGAATCTGAAAACACATTCATTTAAATCTCAATCTAAGACAGTTGGTTCAATAATCAAGCTTTTGGGTGTTCTTTCATTCAATCCTAAAAATCTTTGGATTCTTTCAAAAAGGTAACTTCTAAGAGCCTTTAAACTATCCTTTCATCTTTTTCTTTTGGTTTTGGTATTGAAAACACCTATTCTTCGTTTGGTTGGGAAAGAAATCAATGAACAACCAAAGCTTCTGATTGTGTCAAAAGTGGCGCATGTCATAGTGCAAAGCGCGCACACCCCTACATGTGCGCACACCACTTTTCTCGCAGTCAGAATGCCCAACTTTTAGTTCTATGACACCCTGATCTGCATAAGTTTTGAGCACCACTATGTGTGGCACATGTCGCTTCTTATGTGCGTATGCCACTTCCATTGTGGTGCACGGGACTTCATTTCAGAGGTTCAGAACACCAAAATCAATAAAACAAACCCGATTCAGTATTTCAGTGGTTAAGCACTGAAACTTGTTGTTCTGAATTACATTTTTGACTGGAAATGGATTGAATAAACTCAAAAATAATAAGAAATGGATAGTGACAAGTGCAATTGTTCATTATTCATTATGACATCAAGGATTTGAACCCTGATTTTAGTTAAAACCTTAAATTTATTGCATTTAAGCTACCGTCCTTTACTTTTTTGCACATTTAATATTCTATCTTTTAAATTCTTTCACTTTTACTCATCGGTTTATGATTTTTATTGTCCTAACCATTAGTTATTATTTTGTGAATATAACATGCACCATATTTCTATTGATTGAATGAATGTATGCTTGTGATTCTGTGAATGTTTGTTACTTCTGTGTTTATTATGTTTTTTAAAAGTAATTCTTTAATGCTTATTATTTATTATAAGCTTTATGTAAAGGACATTAATGGATGCTATTATTGTTTATTTATAATAAGTTAAAAGGGTTTGAAAAATTTACTGCGTTAAGGGTAGATTGTATTTTTAAGAAGATGTTATAATTCTTTTCTCCTTCCTCTTTTTTTTGGATGTTTATTTTGTGTTTTACATATAAATCATGTGCTTGTTTGACACGCTTTCTAAAATTGAATTAAAACGTATTTTACACCTTATTGACCACAATTTTAGCACCGAGTTCTAGGAAATTTTGCTACGTTTCCAATGACACAAGAATAACTTGATCTGACATCATTTGGGCCTAGAACGGATCCCTGGAAGCTTGAAAATCCTAAAATCAAAGGATGGGAATTTTGGTAAAAAACCAAAATCAGGGCCGATCTGACCAACACTAGGACTTCTGAACGATGCCGATTAGCAAGTGAATGACCCTAATTTAGAGGTGGCCAGCACTGATCTGGATCGGCTTAGCGACCACCTTGCCTATAAATATGACACTCTCCCCTCATTCAAAGGTACCTCTTGTTTCTTGATCAAATGCTTCTTAAGCATCAGCGACTCTTAGTCTCACTTTTATGATTCTAAGACCATAGAGTCCAACTTTGCTCTTCTTCCTTAATTGAGTAAAAGCCTTACTTGGCTCTCAAAAGTCGATCCTTTCGACTTTTAATCACAGTTTGACCTTTCTTCGATCAAAGCTACTAGTTAGTCGTTTCATTATTAATTAATCTAGATTAATTAATAATTTGGTCACTTAACAATATTATATAAGACTATTATACGGGTCCTCACACTTTACCTTAGCTTATATTAGAGAAAGACTCGACCTCATTGGTCGACAACAATCTTGGAGCTTCTATCTAGCCACATCACAAGCACAGGGGAATAATCACTAAACTTAAACTTTGTCAATTAAGCCTAGTCTGTCCGGTACCTTATCAATTGTCAAGTCGGATCCATCCGACATTATACATGCTTAAGCCTGGTCTGTCCGGCAAAATTGAAAAATGAATTTTCAAACTAAACCTAAAATCAGTCGGCATACCTGTAAGCCCACTCTAAGAGTGGCATCCTCAGAACACTACCATCTTGATCGATAGTAGAACTTCGTGCAATCCGATCCTCATACAAATGAGGTATGAAGGCAAACCTATGGATTTCAGCCTAGGTAGCGGGCCCTCGACCGAACTAACCAATCGGAACTTAGGGGAATGTGTTGCACAACTTAAAATCCTTGATAAATAAGGCTAGAGTCAGATTCCCCTATGAAGTACACACCTTTTCTTTTAATGCACTATATTCTAGATACTGCCATGCATTATTAATATGTTCATGCATTGATAATCTGACATTCATGCATAACGCTGATTTTGATTCATCAATTAGACCCAAACTATTGATCCATATGGAAAGAAGCCAAAAACCTAGTTCTCGAACCTAATGATTTGAGGCTAGTGCATTTTATCCATCATGGCACACTAAAGGAGTGAATCACAGGGTTCTTACCTTATATTTTCTCCAAAAATAAGAATAAATTAAGGTGACGACTCTAACATACCACACACAGTCAAAACACTCCAATTAGCTAACTTGACATAATTTGAAAGCACTAAATTAAGCCATAAAATTGACAAACTGGTAACCAGACCAACAACTAGTCATAAAAGGAAAAGAAAAATAGGAACCATAAGGAATTTCCTCCCATTTTTTCATGATAAATCGACCAGATGGGCACATCGGAAGAGGCTCCGCCTTGCAGACCTTTCCCACGATGCCCAGGTGACTCTACTGGAGACTTTAAACATTTTTTCAAACTAAAAAAAATAGTAAGAGGATTATCGAGTAGGCTTCGGATCTCTAATTTGGGTCTAATTGAAAATTACCTTTCCATTCATTCAGATGCATCATTTAGGATCTTTTCCCATCATTAGAATTAAGCAAACTGAGTTGCTATTATCACTTAGGGGCAATTTTCCTTAGAGCTGCATCAGGTTGAGAAAGCTGCTCACTCATCTAACACACCTTCGTTCCTTGCGGTAGGGTAAACGGTTTGGCGTACAAATCGTTCCTAAACTGAGCACCTTTGTATCTCCTCAAACTATCTAAAAGCCTTAAACTTGACCTAAGCACCTTTGTATCACCACAAAGCCTTAAATTTGACATGAGCACCTCAACTTTTCGAAATTGGGGGCAATGCCAAAGTCATACCATTAAATCTTGGCTCGCGCATTGCTTCCTCATAACCAAAAGTCTTAAAATTGACTTGAGCACTCAGATTATCCAAAGCCTCAAACTTGACCTGAGCATCTCAAATTATCCGAAGCCTTAAACCTGACCTAAGCACTCTTATTTTACTAAAGCCTCAAACCTGACTTGAGCACCTTAAATTACTAAAGCCTCAAACTTGACATGGGCTCCTCAGTTTTCCTACATTGGGGGGCAATGTCTAAGTCATGCCATTAAATCTTAGCTCACGTATTGCTTCGTCCTATCGAAAAGCCTCAAACCTAACCTAAGCACCTCAAATTAACCAAAAGCCTCAAACCTGACTTGAGCACCCTCATATCACCACACAGCCTCAAACTTTACATGAGCACCTCAGTTTTCCTAAATTGGGGGCAATTCTTGAGTCATGCCATTAAATCTTGGCTCATACATTACTTGCTCCTATCGAAATCCCCTAAACTAGGGGCAATGCTTGAGTCATACCATCAAATCTTGGCCCGTTCATTTCTTCCTCTTATCCAAAAGTCTTAAAACATCACTTCAGCATGCTTATCTTACTAAAGCCTCAAAACTTGACCTGAGCACCTTTGCCTACATGGAATCTCAAACACCGACTCGAGTCACCAAAACCCCAAAAGTATGTACTTCTAAGAGCCTCTACAACAGCTGTATACTAATGCTAATCTTTTGTTTGCTTCTACCAGAGAACAACAACAATGATGACTTTACCTACTGATTTTAGAGCACTGATGGAAGAAATGCTCCGAGAATAGGAAATTCACTTCTGAATAATATTGACTGAATAGAATAACTCCCATCAGAATACCATCACTGCTCAGAGAGACTATCTTGGGGAAAGTAAGGACCTTGATAACTACTAGTCAGAATGACAATGCCCCTCCAAACAAGGCTAGGGGATCTAATGAATAGTATACCATTCCACCCAACGACAATCAGACTACTTGAGATAGGGGCCACTTCCAATGCCACTGCTACTCTGAATCAGACATGGGATGATTTTGCCTCTCAAGAGGTCAAAAAGATGATGGAATATATAGACTTCTTTAAAAAATTCCTCAAGAGCATCAAGAAGTATGAAAACCTTATTGATGTAGACTCTCTCCCACTCTTCCTAGAGGTCAGACTGCCTGCAAAATTCAAGATGCCTTCCATGGACAAATTTGATTGGACTAGATGCCTTAAGACTTATCTTAAGATGTATGTGGGTACCCTCACTCCCCTCAATGTTAGCAATGAGCTCCTCGCTCAGTTATTCTAGCAGTCTCTCACTATCGCGACTCTCTACTGGTTTATTGCCCTAGACAATATTAAGAAGAAAACATGTGATGAGATCTATAATGCTTTTAACCAGCAATACCATTATAACGTGGAGGTTGACATTACCAGAAGGGACTTAGAAACAACTAAAATAGGGGGCCCGAGAATCCGTCTCCTTATTTTTTACAAGGAGAAGAGGCAAGGCTACCCAAATGCTTAATTGCCCCTCAAAGCAAGAAGAAATTGACATCATAGTCAAGAATTTGCTCACCTCCTACCAAAATCCCTTGAGGACCCAATACATTCCAAACTTCAGGGCTCTCATTGCCACTACTGATAAAATAGAGGACCTGATCTAGTTAGGCCAGATTAAAGAGGATCAAGCTTCTTCATCCAGATACAAGAAGTCACAAACTAGTTATCATGAATTTCCTCTTATCCCTCAGAAAGGCGGTGAGGTGGCCAATCTGATCGGCCAAAGGCAACTTCCTTCTCCTCCATCAAGACCAGTTACTCGAATAGATAGATGTTACTTTACAGTCTTGGGTTTCCCCTCTCATTCATATTTTAAAAGGCTGTGGATAATAAATGGATACAAGCCTTGGAACCAAGGCCCCTACCTAATCCTATCCCAAAGCACTACAATCTAAACTCTTTTTGCTCTTTCCATTAGGGACCTAGGCACAAAACTGATGATTGCAAAATCCTAAGACATATGATCCAGGACCTAGTAGAGAGTGGCCAGATACTCCCTATTTGGCCTCGACTGAATATAAACACCAACCCACTCCCTCATCACTAAAATAATGTACACATGATCCATCAAGAGCTTGATTTTGACATGGCCTCTTTGATCCATCCTATCGTTGACAAGTCATGTTGTGTCATAGACCTAAATGACATACTTGAGGAAATCAATGCCATCACTTGGAGTACGAGACAATACCTATCTCTTCCCTTAAAAGCTTTACCCAATTGGACACCCTAGCAGAACACATGCCTAGTTCTAGCTTTGGACCACAACCTGAGAATTTAGTCTTGGAGTAGCTGAAGAATACCAAGGCTAATATCTCCATATGGGGGTTAATTTAGCCCTCCTTTGTGCACCACTAAGCTCCGATTAAAGCCATTATTCACAATCAGACAACTGCTGATATCGCCCCGGAGGCATTGGTGGGATCCATTATAAGGAACCCTTAGCATTGGCTCTCTACTTTTCAAACCATGAGATCCCTACTGGAGGAGATCATAATCATGCCTTGTACATCACAGTCCAAGCCTACGGTAAAACAATGCCTATGGTTTTGGTAGAAAATGGGTTAGCTCTGAACGCCTGTCCCCTTAAAGTGGCCAATTGCTTGGGCCTAACTACTAAAGATTTTATGCCATTCGAACAAGTAGTGAGGGCATATGACAACACGAGATGTGAAGTATTGAGCGTGGCTGATCTAGAGTTCATAATTGGGCCTACAACCAGGTAGTGGATGTCCTGGCTTGCTTCATTCTCCTTTTGAGGAGACCGTGGTTCCATAAGGCTAAAGCAGTGGCCTCCTCTTTGCACCAAAAGCTGAACTTCCCTCATGGAAGTGTAGTGGTAACAGTTAAAGGGGATTTGGCAAGAAAATCAGAAATTCTTTCCTTGGCCCTTGTTTTGAAAAATCCATCCAAAACCAGTAGTCTACCCTTTGTCCAACTTCTCCTTCAATTCAATTTAGTTTATTGAAGCAGAACCAGGTAAAGAAATCTTCCCAATGGATTTTGACCTCCACAGTAACTCATTGGTAGTTAAAATGCTAAGAGTCATGTGTTATTTTCTAAGAATCGAACTAGGCCGCAACTAATATGGTATGGCCTCCTTCATTGAATATCTAACTGCTGAACCTCCTTTTGTTCTTAGATTCAAACCGAAAGATGAAGACCGGGAGGGGGTGGGAGATGCCAAATAGAATGCAAGAATAAGAGGTGAAATAAGGAACATCCCAATGCGCTCATACTTCAAAACCCTTAATGGTTACTTTGTTAGAGAAGGGGAATTTGAACTCTATTACTTCTTTCAAGAGCCATGGTATTATCCCCTGACCAAAAGACTAACCCATAGTTTCAAAAATCTCTTTGAAATCAGGCTCTCAGTAGAAGACTGTGAGCCTCTTTTTAAGCTCTGGACTGACTGGGAGGACAACATAGGACATCCCTCTTTGACTTATGCATGATTATCGATTAAGTGGAAGCAGACCCTACAAGCCTCATATAGCCCATCCAAACACCTCTTTAAAATTGGTACTTGGAGGAGCGTTTAGAGTAGTCCACCTTTCGTCTACGTGAACCTGATTCTGAGTCACAAAAAGAATTTGAGTCAGAGTCCAGTTTAGTGTCTAGTCTAAAGTCTTCTCTGTCTTCCCAGTCTGAGTTAAGGGACCACTTTGTGGAGCTTAATGTAAATGCTGACCAAGGCACTTTCATCAGTAATAATAAATTTTAGTTTTCTTGTTACCCCTTCTCTACCCTGAATGAGATTATTGGCAAAATAGAAAATGAAAAAGGAAAAGAAATAAAAATAACAAAACAACAAATAAATATTGGCACAAAAATTAAATCAAAGCATACATTTATTGTGCATGAATATGATTGTAAATAGGAGTTGATAGAGCTCATCAAGTAGTATTCAGATTGCTTTGCATGGAAAGGCAGTGACATGACCGACATAGATCAAGATGTTAACGTTCATAAGATTCCTACATATGATCATATCAAGCCAGTGAAACAGAAACTCTAAAGACAGAAACTGGAGATCTCTCTTAGAATTAAAGATGAAATAGCCAAACTATTGGAAAACAACTTCATTGAAGCCATTGACTATCCGACATGGTTAGACGACATAGTGCCAATTCCCAAAAAAGATGGCAAGATCAGAATTTGCGTCGACTATTGGGATCTGAACAAGGCATGTCCTAAGGATTACTTCCCTCTACCACATATTAACCTACTTATTGACCAAATGGTAGGGTCTAGTGTGACTGCAATCATAGTTTTGTATGCAGGGTATAACCAGATACCATTCAATCAAGATAAGCCAAAGACTTCATTCATCACAGAATGGGGTACCTTTTATTGTAGGATGATGCCATTTGGTTTGAAAAATGCTAGTGCCACTTATCAGATGATGGCTACCATAATCTTTCAAAACCTAATGCACAAGAACATAGAAGTGTATGTTGATAATATGGTTATCCATACTAGGGACGAACCAAGCCACTTAATTGCCCTTGAGCAATTCTTTTCCAGACTTTGTTAGTATAACTTGAAGCTTAATCCTACCAAATGCCTCTTCGGAGCTCCATCTAGTACTTTCCTGAGTTACATGGTCTCCAAGAGAGGAAGTGAGATTGATCCATCAAAATCTAAAGCCATGATTCAAATGTAGCCTCCTAAAATAGAAACGGAGATCAAAGGGTTCTTAGGCCGGCTTCAGTACATCAGCCGATTTGTTTCACAGTTAGCAAACACTTGTAGATCAATCTTTAAAAAGCTGAGGAAGGATGCGCCAAAAGCTTAGGATGACCAGTGCCAAAAAGCTTTTGAATAGGTCAAAGCATATCTACTCAATTCTTCGATTCTCCAACCTCTGAGACCTGGGAAACCACTCCTCCTCTATCTATCAATGACAGATGAAGCTATAGGGGCAATGTTAGCATAAGAAGCACTAGACTCTCATAAGGAGAACACTATTTACTATCTGAGTAAGCGAATGCTGAAAATAGAATTGAGGTATAGCAAGATCGAATGGCTTTGCCTGGCTCTGGCATGGCTGTGCACTAAACTCAAGCATTACCTCTGCTCTTGCACTACTCATGTTACAGCTGACCAGAGTCTCTTGAAATTTCTTATGGAGAGGTCGATTCTAGACAGTAAGATAGCTAAATGGGCTGCCATCAAAGGTAATGTGATAGCATATCACCTAGCTGCATCTTCCAATGATGTTGATATAGTAGATATCAGATTCACAGATGAAGACATTCTCCTGATTTAAATAGACTAGTGGAAAATGTATTTATGGCATCGGTCTGGTTATAGTAACTCTAAATGGGGAATGATAGCCTTTCAATATTAAGTTGACATTCCAAGTCACCAATAATGAAGCAAAGTATGAAGTATGTATAGCCGGAATAGAATCAGCTTTGAGTATTCAGATTTGGCGCCTAATGGTTTATAAAGACTCCATCCTAATAGTCTCTTAAGCACTAAAGAAATGGAAAGTTCAAAGAACATCATTTGGTCCCATATCTTTGATGCCTAAATCAATTGGGTCAGTAATTTGAGGAATTTTCATTCCACTACTTACCCTAGGTCAAGGATCAATTGTCGACGCTTTGGCTACTCTTGCTTCCACAGTTGATGCCAGCCTTAATATGGTCATCAAGCCCTTGAATATTCAGATTCATCAACAACCAGCCTATTGCTACAACCTCCAACTCACTGATGGTAAGTCTTGGTACTGGGATATTCAGACCTGGTTGGAAAAGGAAGAATACCCTGAAGGTGCTTCTAAGTCTGACAATAGGACCCTTCAGGATTTGTCGAAAAGCTATCTTTGCAAGGATGACATTTTGTATAAACGGATTTGGAATCAGGGACATCTCAAGTGCATAACCAAAGAAGAAGCTTAACAGATAATGGGGTGGGTACATTGCGGAGAAGAAGACCCCCACATGAATGGATTGACTCTAGCCCATAAGATCACTAATTAGGGTTATTATTGGCTTACCATGTGATTAGGTTGTGTCAAGTTTATTCAGAAGTGTCGTAAATCCCAAATTTATGCCAAGCTCCAAAAGTTGCCCTCGATCACTCTTCACCCTATCAACATGCCATGGCCCTTCGTGACTTAGGAAATTGACGTGATTAGCAGAATCGCTCCTAAGTCTTCTAATCAACATGAATACATCTTGGTAGGCATCGATTACTTTACCAAGTGGGTAGAAGCAATCTCCTATCATGTTTTGAATTCCAAGAAAGTAGCTCAATTCATTCAGACGAACATCATATGCAAATATGGAGTTTCCTTTGAGATCATACCAAACAATAGGTCTCATTTCCAGAAAGAAGTCTCCATCCTAATGACAAGATACAGAATTTGGTACCATCACGCTTCACCTTACAAGCCACAAATAATGGAGCGGTCAAAGCAGCGAACAAGTCCATCATAAACATCGTCCAAAAAATATTTGATAATCGCAAAAATTGGCAGGAACATCTTTGCCTTATGGGGATATAGAACCTCCATTAAAACACCAATCAAGGCAACTCCTTACTCACTTGTGTATGGGATGGAAGCAATCCTCCCTATCGAAGTCTAGATCAGATGAGCTAGGGTCATAAGAGAAAGTCAGATGCCCAAAGAAGAATGAGTCTAGAATTATCACAACTAGTTGAACACTATTGAAGAGAAAAGGCTAGAAGCTCTTAATCAGATTCAGAGCTACTGATAGGTCGTATTTTTATAGTATTTTCAGCTTAGTTTTTATTAAGAATTTTAGTATTTTTAATTACTTTGACTAGTTTCTTTATATTTTTAATTAAGTTTCTTTGATTCTTAAAAAGCTTGATTTGAAGGGTTTTTAAAGGGAAAATAGCTAAAATTTGGAGTTAAAAGCTCAATATGGCCAAGTCAGTAAAGCACACAGCTTGGCCATGTCAAACGCCACAGCCTTGTTACTAAGGAAACTGAAAAGTCAAGTGGGCCAAATTCGACTATTTGGCCTATGTAGATTTGAAGACTAGGCGAGAATATTAAAAGGGCCCCCATTATCTATATTTCAGCCCTATTTGGTGAGAGAAGACTCTTAATTAGGAAGAAATACAACACTAAATCAGTTTCCTACTTATATAATATTTCCTCCTAATTAGGCCAGCTAGTTTCCTACTCGGATTCGAAGACACCCTATAAAGTCTATATAAAGAGAGATCACTAGAGCAATTAAATCATCAAATCTTAGATCTTAGATCTTTGTTATACTCTTTTCTAAGTTTTTCTTTCTTTTAAGACTTCAAGAATTCAAGTTGTGTAAAAAATCAAGGAAGTCGTCTATGTTATTCATTGACTAGTTTTAATCTCTACTCTGAATCTTGTTTTTACTTTTCATTATTCATACTAATTATGAAATTATTTTCAAGATTAATTGAGTTTAATTTAATTACTATGTCGAACTAAACTCTCATATTAGGGACTTGATGTAACTTAATTTATATTCCAATTTATGATATTAGATTTATTTTTGAGTTTTTCCTGTGGAGTGATTTGTTTCATTCATCATTATTGGAAGAAGGGTTTTTGATAAGAAAAAGATAATAAATTACATGGGAATAATAACTTGACATGAAAGCTATATGGTTTGACTAATGAAGGGTTTTCATAATCCCTAGTAGTTTTTAAAACTAAATTTCTTTTCATCAAACATTTTTGCTTGAATTCTTTTCTATTATTTTATTTTATTTTATTTCTTTTATTTTTACAATTATTCTTTTTATTAATGTCAAATAGTAGTAGGTTAACATAATTTTGATACTTAGTAAACAATCCTCATTGAAACGTTACTCTACTCACTCTTTATTACTTATTTGTGATTTCGTGCACTTGCGAAAAAGCCTATCAAGTTTTTGGCATTGTTGCTAGAGATTGGCGTTACCAATATCAATACTAATTACCCTATTATTGATTTAGGCATTTATTTTCTACTATTTTAATTTTTCTTTTCTAAGGAATTTTCAGGTCTCGTAGCATTGAACCTTTAGTTTTTTATCCAGAAATTGAAAAGACCTGCTGAAGGAATAATGCTGCAAGAAGGAATCAAGAGTATAAACAAAGAAGGCAAACCAACATGACTCGATTAAAGAATGAACTACATGATTTAACAGAGCAAGAAGAACATGAGATATTATAATATTAGCTCAAACAAAATCGAAGGCCTCAACCTCTAAGTTGTATGTATTATAATGTACGTAAATCTTTGTCATGTTCATGAAAACACTATTTTCTACATCCATTTAAGCATATATGCATAACCATTTCATACACCCTTTAGGTTTAATACCTCGAGTAAAGTTAGAGTATTTAAACCTAAAATAACATTTCTTTCCTCTTTTACCCGAGCCTTAACTTTTTTTTCTTTTTTTTTTAAAAAAATATCTATGACTACCCAACAAGATCTCAATGACGCCCTTAAGGAACAAGAAGCTAACTTTCTCAAAGCCTTTAAGGATATGCGTATTGGTATCTTGAATGAAGTCAAAGAGTTTTATTACCTACCAAACTACTTTCAACCAAAACTCTGGAAAACATCCTTCATCAACCTGACTAACAAGGGGCAAACACAAGAAACTGGAACTCATCTAATACTATTGTTAACGTCACATCCTATCCCACTATAAGATATAATATGTCACTCGTATTATACTTAATAAGCACTTAAGTAAATAAATACATATTAAATATACGACAAGAGACTTAAAAACTTTTCATTCATTTTTTTATAAATAGAAAAGTAAATTTAATTATTGCAACAAGTGTGAAATTTATTTAAGTCCTTTCACTTTTTATAAAGAATATCTTTTTAATAATATATATATATATATATATATATACAAAAAAAAAGAAAATAACTTCTATCAATCTAATTAAAATAATTGTGTCATTATAATTTTTTTTATACAAAATAATAATTACATTATCAAATAATATAATAATTTTATAATCTCTAAACCCAATTAAAAGCGGTTACATACTAGATCGACTTTATTCTTTTTATTCATGATTATTCCACAATATAAATAAATATATAAACATATAACTTGTACTATAAACTTTATATATACATGTTTGCTCAAATACATGACTGTTCTATTAATATTTTTCATACATCATATATAATTCAAAAGAAACTATAGTAATATTTTATTTACTCTTAATGAAGCGAACTGTCACAATTGTCAGGACTCACTTTCCTACTTTCCTCTTTTCATTTTATGCGATAGTACAGAAAACACTATCGCTTAGCAAATTGCTTGGTGGTGTATATATTTAATTAACCTTTAATTCATACTTTTACATATATTATCAATAGATATAAATAAACTCTGTATGAAAATATTCTTTTCATATATTCTTACTTTGAAATCAATTTCTCTCAAAACTCAATAAAGAGTTTTATAAAAAGGCACTTTAATAATAACAATAGTAATAAAAATCCTTACTTAAATTCTAGTAGTTACCCCATATAAAAATGATAGAATAGCATCAATATCATTTCCGTAAAACATTCATTCAAAGATTTAACAATATTCTATTTAGTCTCAGCAATCTAGATACACTTAATCCGAAGGGCCATCAAAATTTAATGTGCATATCTAAACCCGCAATCTACGACCTCAATCTGTGATTTTTATCTCAACGGAAGGGAGCAATCTACAACCTCAACATGGAAGGAGCAATATCAATCATAGTATCAACTTCAACAAATGAAGTGATACCGGCAAGATAACAACCATATCATAATATCAACTCGAACAAATGAAGTGATATTTAGGTAATAATCATGTCTATCAATTGCTGTGAGATTATATATCATTTCATTCATATAACAATATCAAAATCATATTTGACAACATTTCATTTCACAAATACTACTAAAAGCATTCAATCATAGCTACCTTTCAAACAACAATAATAAATGCTCAATATTCTCCGTTTCATACAAAAATAGAATTTTCAATTAAATCATAAAAATCATTTAAAAATCACATCATATTAAATAACATATCTTTTCTTTAAAAATTCATAAAAATAATATTTCAATAATTCCTTTAAAGAAATAAATCATTTTATAAAATATTAGTAAAATTAAATATATTTAACTTCAATCAAAATAAAAAATTAGCAATGCACTAACTTGGCTTTTAAGCCTGCACTAGCCTTTCATTCTTATTTTTTACTCTAATCCACTTTTATGGTTTATCCCTACCTATAAACAAATTATACAATTTATTTTAGTTGATTGTTTTTACTCTTTACAAATGTTTAAATTCTTGTTATTTTTATTTTCTTTTAGTTTAAATCAGTATTCCATTTCATTATATAACATAAACTTATATTCTTAATCAAATCAATTGATTTAAACCTTCTATAAATATTTTAAATGACCAGTGAAATCATAATTTTACTTCAATCCATTTATTTAAATTCATTTAACTAAATTTGATTTTCTTTGAGAATTCATATTTTACTTTTCAAACCAATTTAATTACTAAGTAAACGTCCGCGCATTGTACAGTTGTTTTTGGTATATGTTATACTTTAATTTTTTAATTTAATTACAATTGATAAATTGTATTTATTATATATAGTTACATATTTACGTAGACTCCAGGAAATTAATATTTCAAAATGGTTGACTTTAAAAAAAATATAAGTTGTCCAATCAAATTATAGAAGAAAAAATAAAAATTCAAAATTTCATATATATATATATTTAAAATTTCACTTCCCTTAATCAAATTCTTATGAAGAGATAAAAAGGTGTTCAATTTGAATTTGGATGGCAATCAAATATATTTTCCTGAAGAGTTGCATAAGATTTACCAATCAAATATATTTTTTAATAAAGTAATTTGTGCTGAAATTTTTATTGAGCTCTTTTTCATGATAGAATTAATTTATTAAACTTAGAAATAAAAATTACATTAAAACCATAACATGCTAAAATTGGATGTCTCAATCAATTAAGCCTATATATGTTCAAACAACTTTACCCATTCAAAGCAAAACCATAGAAAATATCTTATTCTAATCAAATTGAACTCAACTAAGTTGTAACCTAACTAATTATTGCTAAACAATATGTAAATTAGAAAGAAAAAAGTACGATAGAATCAATTTTTTTACCATATTTGTGCTTATATTTGCTAATCCATTTTTTAACCAAATTGCCATATGCCATAAGCCAAAATAAAATTTATTGGTTTTGTCTCCTGAACACAAACTATTTTTTTTTTTTTTCATTGAATGGTCTGGGAATCTGAGTAGTGTTTTTTGTCATTTGCCTCCACAAGGACCAAGTTTTTCATAATAATACAAACTGCTGCAGCTTGTGCCAGGAAATCATTTTTCGAAGTGTCGAGTATTTAAGAAGAAAGAAGAAGAATCGTATTATTTATCTAGAATTCGCAGGAATCTATTTTTCTTTCATTTATTGTCTTTCTTTGTTTCTCAATTGCATTACTGATTTACTAAGTAACTCAATCTATAACAGAGCCTGAACAAACACTCAATCCTATACTAAAATGCATAACACCACTTAGAAAATTGGCACGAAGAAATACAAATATAAAATATAATAACGCTCACCTTCACTTCGTAAACTCATAGCGGCAGCAGCAGCAGCAGCATCAGAAATTTAGTAGCTCCAAAATATACCTTGAGTTAATTTTTGCTAAGGGTTTGTTATCACCGAATGCGAAATCTTTCCAATGACCAACGACTTGTATCTTTGACTGCTACTTGAAAACACATAGAGAAATAGTTTAATGGAAGAATTGAGCATACAAGAATCAATATTTTCATCGATGGGAAGATATTCCAAAACCTTAAAGTCTCAGGCACTATTGTCTGCAATTCACATTAATTAAGTTCATTACTTGATACCTTTGTCTATGAACCCAAAAGTTTTAGCCCTTTTGTCAATATTTAGAGTTTAGCAAATCATGGTTTGGGAAAGTTAGAAATGCCATAGTTTTCATAAAGCAATTTAAACAAACACAGAAAAAAAAAAAAAAGCAAAAAACGTAGTTTACGTCAAAGAGGCAACATTGCATACCTGACCATTAGGGGACATGGCAAGATAGAGTACTCACAAACTATAGCCAGTTAGGATTGCTACCTGTTTATATGCCAAAACAAAATAATACAGGTTTGCTTACCTGCATTCAATTATGAGAAAGTTTTTATCTTTATCATAATTTGATTCTGCTAACCAAAATTCTTGCTCCATGCTAAATTACATACCTAAATATTGTATTCCAGTGAGAAATTAACTTCAACCAATATGGTTCCATCCTCATCTATTTATTAACTTAAACCAATAAGAAATAGATGAGGATTGATATTTAACTGAAAGAGAATATATAGGTAGATAGTTTTCAAATAGATAAGATATCAATTTCAAAAATGTTTAATTTTTAAATTTGAAAAATATTTTTTATAGCCAATTAAATTGTAAATAAAAGAAAAAACTCAAAAACTTGTAAAAATAAAAAAATAGAAATACTCAAACAACAAAGTATATAAAAGCTGAGACAAAGAGAATGTTTGAGGCATTTTGTTTGTTCAGCATTTTATTTTTTTTTTTGAAAAATTTTGAATATTTTACTTATTTTTTTCTTTATTGATTGGTCAATTTAATTAATTTAGTTTTTTTAATATAATATTTAATATATAATAATGAAATCTAATCTAATTTTTAACTTTTGAATGAACCTAAAATCTAGCTGCTATTGATTTGTTGAAACAAAGAGAATGTTTGAGGCGTTTTGTTTGTTCAATATTCTATTTTTTTTAGAAAAATTTTGAATATTTTCCTTATTTTTTTCTATATTGATTGGTCAATTTAATTAATTTAGTTTTTTCAATATAATATTTAATATACAATAATGAAATCTAATCTAATTTAATTTTTAACTTTTGAATAAACCTAAAATCCAGCTACATTGATTTAAACATGTTGTTGTTGTATATAACTTCTACTCACTATAAACTCATGGACACTCATGCTATCTTTTTCCTCCATCACGGTATTCTTTTTCCTTGCGACAACCTAGCGGCATAGATCAAAGTTTCAAAAAATCTGCAAAAAAAGCTATTTTTCTAAATAAATTTTTATTGTTTTATTCGTTTAAACAGATTTTTGTTAGTATAATTATTTTTTATAATTATATTATTTCATTGTGTATATTTAATATTAAAATCAAAGTGGTATCAGAATCATCGTTTAAATGTTTAAGGCGTAAAATCATATGTTAATTATTTGAATTAATTTTGAACTAGTTCATTGCTGGAATTGGTATTTTGACAAAATCAAATGTGTTAATTTTTCCATAACCATTCCAAGTTAAATTTGATTTTACTAAATTAAAAAAAAAAGGCTTAATCACCAAAAAAATGTCTGAATTTATAATTTTTTTTTAAATTTAGCTTATACTTTTAATTTTATCAATTAATACCCTATATTTATTTTTTTTTGTCAATTGTAGCCTCTGTCTAGAATCTGTCAATGTTTGTTGATATGTCAGTTAATGGAATCCAATTTTTTTCATATCACGACCACGTGAACATGCCATGTAAGAAAACTAACTAAAGGTTTAATCACCAAAAAATTCCTAAACTTACGAATTTTTTTCAAATTTGGCCAATATTTTTTATTTTATCAATCAATACCTTATATTTATTTTTCTTTGTCAATTGTGGCTTCCGTCTAGAGTCTGTTAATATTTGCTGATGTATCCATTAATGGGGTCCAATTTTTTTTTAGATCACATCCACGTGGATACGCCACATAAGAAAGTTAACTTGAACATAAAAATACATTAAACGATATCGTTTTGCAATAAGACACTATCTTCAATATTTTCATATTTTGCTTATTATTTTTTTAGGATAAATAAATGTTAGATATTTTTATATGACTTGTAAACCCAATAGATGAGTTTTTATCTGTCAAAATATATAGCCATATACAAAAAAGTTATGTCTCAATTTACTTTAAAGTTGATAAAAAAACAAAATCAAAATATTGAGGTTTTTTTTTGTGATTAAATTTTTAGTTAGTTTTCTTACGTGCCATGTCCACATAGACGTGATATGAAAAAAATTGGACCCCATTAACAGACACATCAGCAACATTCAGATTCTAGACAGAAGTTACAATTGACAAAGAAAAATAATAACAGAGTATATTGGCCAAATTTAAAAAAACTCATAAGTTCAGGTTTTTTTTTGTGATTAACCAAAAAAAAATGGATGTGGAAATTTTTTATGAAGAACACCTAAGTTGCTCACCGATCGCCGACCGCTGTGAGCGGCGATAGCACTGCGTCCGGCTGGTCTGGACACGCGAGCGCTCCAATGATGGCCTGGTGAAGCTAGAATGGGTTCTGAGTTATTCATTTTAAGTTAAAAAAAAACCTTTGCTGCGAATGAGAGCAGAGCCGCTCAAGGGCGGAGGTGGAGAGTCCATGGTGGTGCGACCACCGCTGGACCATCCCTTGGCCGAGCGGGTGCCATCGATTGGCTGGGAACGCATCTTGACATTGGCGGCGCTGGGTTTCAAAAGAAACCTGTTTCCGCCTGTGAAGAAGATGATGCAAACGTTCCATTTCGGTCATTGAAATTTTAAAATTTTCCAAATGGGTCCAAAATGTTTTAATTTGTTTCAATTAAGTCCTGAGATTAGTTTTAAATGAGTATTTTAATTAATTTGGAATTAATTAAATTATCATGTTATTAAAATTAATTGTCAGTAAATTAAGATTAATTTTAAATATTTTCTAATGTAGTTAGAAAGGAAAATCAAAAGATTTTAATTTATAATAAAATTATTTTGTGAATTTATTCCTAATTAGATTAGGGAATAAATTAAATTTTTTATTAATTATAATATGATTAGAATTAGTAAAAAAATTGATTTATGAAATAATTTTATAATTTTTAACATTAGTTTTAATAAGATTTGGTATATGAATAAAATTGTTTTATTCATAAATTGATTATGGAAAACATCAAAATCAAAATTTTAATTGTTAAAATTTTATTTTTAGCATATGAGACCAATAATGAATGTATATTTATATTAGATAATATTTAAATGCATTAATATGATTATTATGTATGATGAGTGATTATGGATATTAGAAAAGACCTATGTGATATGCTTTTTATATTTGGTTGAATGGTTTATGTAATTTTTAAATAGGGTTTGCATGTCCTGATTCTCTTTTATTTTGGATTGTAAAATTTTTTTATTTATTTTAATTTAATTATGTAATAGATAGATAATTAGAATATGTAAATAAGATATTATTTTGTAACCCAAGAAGAAAAGAGAATTAAAGAAATCACATGGAGCATTGAAAATCCAAGTTAGCGGGCTGTTATTAGGCCTTATGAAAATCTAAGATGTTGCTATCTAGGGCTTTTTACCATCTAATTTTCTTAATGGCCCAAGGAAATTATTTTTAAAAATATTCATAATTATTAAACTCTCAGAATTTTGGGAGAGAATAATTGTGATTAACCCGATTTTAGGGTATATTTAGTGTATATATAGTGGAGTCCGAATAATCTGTATCAAATAAGGATTCTCAATCCTAATTAACTTTCTATTTAGAGTTATTTTAGGAGTCTATTTATTTAATTAGAATAATTTATTATTATATGTTAACAATAATCATCCAATTACAATGGCATACTAAGGGTGTATGTTGTGTATATATGATATATGATATGACCATCATGCCAAAGCATGAAACTATGATTAAAATTTACAATAAATCTCTTATTAAAATTTTAAGTACATGTTAAGACTGTGATTGATTACCACCCATTGTTATAGCATGAAAACTAGAGCTCCCTTACAATTTGACTAGTTGAGTAAATCCGAGGTTGGTTGTAACCAAATATGTTTAATGCTATCAAATAACTTGAACAATGATTTTACTTAACTAATTTATTTGATTTGGATGGGCAAACTCATGATCAGATAAGATTAGGGAAAAGGTTAGGAGAAACGTATTTGATATGTTTAGACAAAAAGTTGTCACCTAACTCATCTAAGAGTCACATAAAGATGTGATTGATAAATAATGTTATCTATCTAAATTAATTCAATGTAATTTGTTGGGAAAACCCAAAGTTATTTAGGTTAACTGGGATCTTAGTCTACTAGGAGATCTAAACGCTGGATTTTCTGAATAAATAGAAAGGGCTATTAATTTGAATAAAATAATGAGATACCTAAATTAAAATTAAAGACCTTATTTAATTTAGTATTGCATAAAATTAATACTTGATATCTCTATATTTGTAGATCAATTATCACCATGAGTAATAACCTATGCCTGCATAGCATACTTGATGCTAATAAATTAACCGGATCAATATTGACTGGTATCGCTATTTGAGAATTGTTCTTAAGCAAGAAAAGAGGTTATATATCCTTGACAAGAAACCTGACATTCCTGCTAATGATACTACCAACGAAGAAAGGAATAACTTCAATCGTCATATTGATGATGATGAGCAGGCGACATGTGTGATGTTAGACGGCATGAGTTCTAAACTTCAAAAACAGCATGAGAATATGGATTCTCTCACTATTATCTTGCATCTCATGGAGCTTTTTGACTCCCGAGGTAGGTCTGAGAGATATGAGACCTCTAAGGAATTATTCTGCTGTAAGATGGCAGAAAGCTCTTCAATTCGTGTTCCATTTTAATAAAATAATCAGAATAGTTTCATTACATTAAAAGTGCGGATGATCTTTGTGTGTATAAGAAGGTCTTGTATGTTAATTAATATATTAATAATAGGAAATTACATTCTACAATTCTAAAATTTTAGTCATCCAAGAATGTCTCTATTAGAGAAGCGGTTTATATATATGGTATTAAAATCTATACGGATTAGGGATGGCAATTTAACCTGACCCGACGGGTACCCGGTCTAATCCAACCCGATTTTAGCGGGTTTGGATAATGTATAAACGGGTTTAAGATGGATTTGGATAGTGAATTCAATACCCGCATCGAGTTCGGGATGGGTTAGGGTTTAGCTCAATGGGTAACGGGTACTCGTTACCTATGTAATTCCTATGTAATTTATGCAAAATTTTTTGCTGACCCAGAGTATCGAACCAATGCAATTTGAGCAGCTTGAAAGATAACTAACCACCAAACCATTTGAAGCTTTTATACTTGTTATGCGCACAACATGAATATATCGTTAATAACTGTAATTAATACTTTACACAATTATTAATGAATAAAATATTATTAAAAGTAATATAATCTTATTCATAAGTAAAATTTTAATAAAATTACGTAAATTGAATTGTAATATCTTAATATAATACCCTGAAATTTTTATTTCGAAACATTCCCATTTAAATTTAAATTGTAAATTATTAGCCAATAATATTACGCCACGTAATATTATGGGAATCGAAAATCATTTTGGTTCGCCCGAAAATTTATTGAATAA
>CANUEX010077465.1:0-132078 GCA_948099535.1 Jatropha multifida | reverse complement strand
GTGCAGCAAATAAGGAAGGTTAGTCTTATAGCTATCTGTTTCACATGTCGTTTCTAAGATAAGAGTGCATCTGAAGCACATTGTTTTGTTATGATAAAACAGGATCATGGGTACAAGACTTTGGTTATGATTGGAGATGGTGCAACTGATCTTGAGGTACGTAGTTTCAATTGACCTCTATTTTCTATAGTGTCTGGTAACATAGTTTTTTAATTAGCTTTTAGAGGTTAAGATATCGTCTTATAAAAAATTAATTTATATAAAATTTAATTTTGAGCGTTTTATAAAAAACTATTAAAATTGCTAACAGTTAAATGCTATTAAAATAATTAACTACTACCAAAACAACTAATTTTTCTGAATAAACCCTAAATTTGCTACACTTATCATTATTATAAGACAATGGAATGCGTTGAATTAGCTACATGTATGCCATTTCTACGTATATAATACTATAAGTAATTATTCACAAATTATAACAGAGATGCTTGGCTGGTTGATTAAGTTTACCGGGTGCAAGTTTGTTTAACCAAGAAATGTAGTTATCTTACTCTTAAAGATTCATTCTTTTGATGTATATTTTGGAAATACCGGTTTATATGCAGGCTCGTAAACCGGGTGGTGCTGACTTGTTTGTTTGCTATGCTGGTGTTCAACTTCGAGAGGCCGTGGCACGAAAAGCTGATTGGGTGGTCATTGATGTTAGAGATCTTATAAGTTCCTTGGAATAAGTTGTAATCATCTGGAGTTTGCATTCTATATTATTGGCCAAATAACTGTATTAAAATAAGTAATCTCTATTTTTTTTTTCCATTTCTTATCACAGTGAACAAGCTTTGATTGTTTTATTTGAGACAATCAATAAAAAGTTAGTGCACTGGTTAGATATGATAAAATTAAAAACATACCTCTTAAATCCTAAAATTTAAACCCTAATTTTATTATTTTTAAGAAAGTGATAAACTATTTATTTATAAATATAGGTGGTAGCTACCCCTTTGGGCCCATCAAGGCAAAATAAGGAAAATTTTGCTAACTTTGCCCATGTAAAGCAACTTTAAGTGTTTAGCCTTTACAGTTAAAATCAAATTTCTTTTGTTTTCTTTCTGGCTCTTCTACCTAATCTGCTAATCATGTGCCAACTGCCAAGTCCATCAAAAAAATCAAACCATGTGTGCAGAGGATTAAGTGGGCCTTCCTGGCCAACGTAACTCGCGGCAACTTGAGGGATAAAAAATTAATTATTTTAGCATAATTAAATTGCTATAAAAGGCATTTTTTAATTTTTTTTAGATTTAAATAAAATTAACTGTTCTAACGGTGTTTAATTATTACTGTTTTGATAATTTTTTATTAAATAGTAAAATTAAATATTACATGAGTTAATTTTTTATAAAATATTATACTAATCATTAGTTCATAAATTATATTACCTAATACTATAAAATATAATATGTAATATTTTCAAAATTATTGTAATGAGAGAAAAATAATTTTTCGTTTGAATGATTATGGAAAATGAATTTTTTTTTTTTTTTGCTTTAAAGAAAATTCTATAACTAAGGATTCAATGGGAAAGTGTGTCACCCACCGCTCCTCCTCCAACCCTTAATAATAAAGGAAAAATGTAAGATCAATCTGACAATTTTCCACGTGGCACGTATTGGTTGGGTGACCAAAGATTGTTGGTGAGGTGGATATTTCAGTAGACTAACTGATTACCAAAGAAAGAGAAAGGGACGATCATATCTATGGTCTCAATCAAATAGCTTCAAATCCCATTTTCTTTTTCTTTAAAATTAAAAAATAAATTATATGATATACTTAAAAAAAGAAATCAATAAAATATACACTTTGCTTTTATTTAATGTTACAAGAAAACGGCGAGAAACTTATTTTTAATCATTTTATCTTCTCTGCTTTATATAACTTTTATTTAATTAAATTTATTTATTCAATTCTAAAATTCTAGAAAGCATAAAATATTTTGTTAAAAATAAAACTTGATAAAAGTCTAGAAAATAGAGGTTTCATAAATTTTGGTGGTCCTTCCTCTACTTCTTTTTTCATGTTTCCTAATTTCCAATTTAGGACACGTGCCTTTCTAGAAAATGAAATGGCTTCCATAAAATTTTTAGCCCACAAATTATGCCTTCCCTTTTATTTTTTAATTTTATATTTTATAAGAAAAAAAAGATTTTGTAATTAGAAGATTGAAAAAGGCTATTTCATATAAAAAAGAGAAAATAAGAAAATTATTTTTAAAATAAAAAATAATTGGCATTGATAAAAAGTAAAAAATTACATAACTAAAAAGCTTGAGATTGAAGTAAATTTTTTTAAAGTCAGGTTATTATTGTTAACATATAATGATATATTATTTTAATTAAATAAAAAGACCCTTATAAAAACAGGAAGTAAATCAGGATTATAAATTTTTAATATTAGAAGAATTTTAGGTTCTATTTCCTTTGGTTGCAATTTGAAAATTAGTTAAAAATATCAAAATTTTTAGCTTGTAAAATTGTAAAAATAAAAAATATTAATAATATAAATTTTATATTTTAAAAATTTTATTGTTAAATATGAGGAAATAATGTAAAAAGAAGGTAAATTATAAAAATTATCGACGACCAGTGATGGCGCCCGGTGGTGATAATCAACGATGGCAGATAATGATGAAGTGTAAGTGGTGATAATGACTACCGATAATTAATAAATTTATCAAAATTTAAAAAATATTTTATGCTCTTAAATATGAAAAGTCATTTTTGAGGAAAATGACTTAATCTTTTTTTATCAGAAAAATATTTACCGTTGAATGTCTTTAAACAATGAAAATTATGAAAAATATTTTTCTGTGAATTATTTTACAGAAATAAATGAAATTTTAGCTGAATATAATCTCGATCAAGAATAAAAATACATATGTTAATAAAAAAAAATTAACATATACATCGAGTTTAAAAAATAGTAATCTCCAATTATTTTATTAGCCCTTATTAAAAAATATTAAATGTGAAATTAATCTGATAGATGGGTGAACTAATTTCCCATACATATGTTTCCAAAAAGGATGTTTCCTTATTAAATTATCAGACAATTGTTTTATACCATATAGGAATAAATCAAATATAAATATAAATATATTGTAGTGATTAGACAGCTAAATTGAGCAACACAGTATGGAAATTGACCCCATATTTTTATTAATTGTAGATTGACCAAAAAAAATTATTAATATAATTTTTTAATAATCATAAAAATTGTCAAAATGGTTTTTGCTTTTCATTTTTCAATAATCATAAAAAGAGAGAAGGAAGTGTACGTCGTTATGTGTCAAGATAACATTACAAAGGGTCTTACTCTCGCGAGGAATCCAATATGCTTCTGCTAAAGATTCATTCAGTTCCAAGTCCAACACGAGCAACATCTTCTTCGAAACCTGGTTCAGCTTGCTTCTCAAATATATAGACTATCAAAAACTAAACTGTTTTTTTCTTCCTTATTCTGAATATTGAAGCAGTAAGCTACTTTTATTATCACTATCTTTTCTCTTTGCTGTGTTGGCATTTCTGGTTAAATGGGTCATTTTTATTGATGGGTTTTGGTCTTGGGAAGCTGTTATCTAATTGGCATAGCTTGTTTTAGAATTTGATTTATTGTAGTCAAGTGGGTTTTTTTCTGGGGTTCTTCTGTTTTTGTTGTGGGAAGGAGCTTTTTCTTGAGAAATGTGGTTTTACGAGTTCATACGGTGCTTTGAATGGATTTTACTTATACATTGTGGAATATAAACCAAGGAAGGCAAAGTAATTAGTGGTGTTTTCTTTTGTATTTTATATACCAATTTATTATTGCTACAAGGGGTTTCGATGATTCAGCGTGAATGTTTATCAAGAAATTAAATGTTGGGAATGGATACAAAAACAAAGACTCGTTTTAAGCTATTGTTATAGCCTTTTCCTTATGTGGAGATACGTGGTTCCCATTTTGGAACTCATTATTGTATGTAAGAGTTTTTAGAGACTTGAATCCTCTGGTTGAAGAAAAAGTTGTACTTGAATTGATAAAAATTGTTCCTTTGGGGTTTTTCTCTGTGGAAATTAGTATAGAAAGGAAAACAAATGGTGTAGACTTTAGGTACTACTTTTTTTCTTTTCTTTGCAAACAAGAAATGGATTTGTGGGTTGTTGGAGCAGCTGCTGCTGCTGGATACATTGCTAAATACTGGCAAAACATTTCAAGGGATCGGAATAGTTTATCAGAGTCCGGACCTTCCAAATGTAAACAACATGAAATCCCTAATTGTCCCTTTCCTTCAACGAGTTGGAGGAAGAAACTAGCAGAAGGTACTTCTACCGTTGAGAGATTGTCAGATATGTACCAATTAGATGGTGCTTCAGAAGCAGAAGTTTCTACTAGCATTTATGTTGAAAAGCTCGGAAATTTGGGAAATTATGAGCAAAATGTATCTTCCTTGTCAAGCTTACCACCTGGATTCTCAACATTTGGAGATCTAAAAGAAAATGAGGGTGGAAAGGGATTGAGTGGTAGCATGGTTGATAACACTAGTGAAATGGATTCTTTTCACGATTCCACAAGGAAAATAAGCTCACTTAGAACTAAACATTCATATGGACATTTTATTAAACCATTGAGTTCCCTAGATAGTTGTCTAATGGCTCAGTTGTACAAGGAACACGTGAAAATGGAGGAGTATGTGTTCAGTGTCATTCCCTCACCATCTGCAACAAGGAGGCCGCTGCTTGTAACTGATGGATGCCAAACAATTAACAGAGCAAATGGCGATTTTTTCAATGCCTGGATTGTTACTGAGGATAATAGGCTGTTTGAGGAAAATGTGTGTGGGGTTCCTCCACTTCCAAAAATCAGTGAAGTGAACATCCCCAGTAAGATTAAGTCCAGGACACAAAAGAGGAACAATGAAAGACTCAACAATTCCTGTAAAACAGGCAGTGGAAGGCACTTGCATTCTCAAAATGGTATTCTTCTCACTAACTTGATGATTTTTTTTATTATGCTAATGCAACAAGTGCTGCTTTGATAAAAATTTCTGAGCATTTATTGTTCTATTTTTCCTTGCTAATTTTGAAAGTTTCCAGAGTTTAACTCCCTGGCTTCAGAGTTTGAGCACCCTGCAGGACCTGCATCCTTTCTTTTACGTCAGTATGTCATTTTTCAGTTTTGTTATTATGTTATTTATTGAATGTAAAGGAAATCTGAAGTTACATGTATAAATAAAAAGAAAGTATGTCTTTGTCACTGTCAAACATCAATATCGATGTTGTATATGCCTATGCTCCATTTAGTTACTACCTATGAACCTAATGGAAATTGAAAAATGTTATGACAACTTAGTCATCAAAAAAGAAAGTTACAATCTTATGAAGTACAATAGTTGCAAAATCCCTGATTATTATTTCCGTTATTTTCATCTTCAAGCTGAAACTGAGGCAGCCATCGTAAATTTTAGTTTCTGCCATTTGTCTTCTCCTTGCTATGGCAATTTAACTGCTCGCTTATTAAAAGAATAATCAAAATTTGAGATTCTTCCATGCATGTAAAAATTGCATTGTGGTTGTATTTAAAGAAAGATGACTGGATTTTGACATTCTGGTTATTGCTGACTTATTTGCTAGATAGATCTGTTTTCCTTCTCTTATATAGTTACGTCTAATATTTAGTGCAAATGTTTTTTCACTGACCTCTTGCATAGACATATAGCTACTATTGTACAAGGTCCGTACATATGCATGCATGAAAAATTTTCCATTGCTTGTTGCGGACTATTATGTGATTCTGGCACTGTTATAGTTATCAGAATGAAGGTCTTGTGTCTTGTACTGCATTTATTTATTATATGATCTGCTTTTTGCTAACTGCGACCCATTTCATGACCCAATGATTTCCCCCTCCTCAGGGTCGCTTGATCAAACGGTTTTATTCTGTCTGGGTGTTTGTGTTGGCATAGTCTCTTCTCTCCTAGCTAGTAGAAGAGAAGCAGACAAGTTAAGGGACTTGTTGAAGCAGTCAGAGAACTTGGTTCAAGATCTGCAAGAGGAACTTGAGATGAAAGATTCATTGACAGTGAAAGAGATAGCTGAAGAGAAATGTGAATCACTGGATACATGTGAGAACTTGAGTCATTGCAGGGCACCAAGTCTACTTCTTCCTAGTATGGATGATTCAACTAAGAATTTATCATGTTGTGGGAAGGCAGAGGAGAGTCCAGAAGATATGAGTAAGATTGAAGCAGAGCTTGAAGCTGAACTTGAGAGGTTGGGGTTAAATATGAACACATCTAGTCTGGAGAGAAGATTGTCTGATATTGTTGAGGTAATGCCTGTCTATTTACTTTTGCATAGCAGGAAATTTAGTATCATGCAGAGTGGCGTTTCACAGGTGTTTTTCTTTTAGTATAACTTGACTTTCTTTGGCTAATTTGATTAGCATCATCAGAAGACTCTTGTGCCAATCATGGCACGTGGAATTTCAATCCTCACTAGGGTAATTATTAATTGGCTTTCTTCTTCTATATCCATAGGTATCTTCAGGGATTGGCATACTTTTTACAAGTTTGGATTTTCAACGTAACACTAGGTTGTGCTTGGAATAGTTTGATCAAATACATTTATCAAGGAATTTAAGTTTGAAGGCTCTAGTTTATGAATGTGTGCTGATATGCATGTTTACTAACACAGGAATAATATTTAATCAGTTGATTCTGCAGTTGCTCGCATGTCTATCTTTTAGGAATTAGTCACCTACATCATTGATATTTTGGAGTAGAAGATTGTGGAATATATAAGTGAGACAATATCTATATCTTGTTAACCATTTTTGTCTGTAGAGGTCCATATTTCTATAATTTTATCATTTCTATATAAACTGGAGCTGATCAAACTGGAAAATTTTGCTGAGTTTGTGCTTAAAGCTGTAGTCCACACGTCATCCAATATGTTCATCGGATGAGCTAGGTTTAGAATTGTATTCTGATGGTGAAAATTGGAACATACATATTTTGAGGAGCCATATATATTTAGAATTTCTTGAATCTTCATTGAATAATATCAGAGAATCTGATTCATTATCTCCCCAAGTGATGATTTTGTTATTAGTTACTCCTGAAAAAGATATTTTTTTTCCCTGTCATCTATCCCAATCAACCTTTATTGTTGGAAAATTGAGTATTAGGGCATAGTTTGTGCCAATTCTCATATGCTGACAGCATAATAGTCAAAGTCAATATTTCTGTAGGATATATGCACTTGATTTTCTAGTTATAATTTACTTGAAAGGGATTTAAAATACAGAGGTTGTTTTTCAGTCCATAGATTGATTACTGGAGATGACACTCATCAATTGCACTGAAAGGTTGTTTGAGGATAATTTAGAATGCCAGAAAGTAGGCATAGGTTTTGTTATCCACTTTTACAGCAGTTCAAATCTTTATTTAAATCTTCAGAAGGATTTATCTCACATAACTGTAATGACTGCTCTCTCTCTCTCTCATTTCCCGGGGAAGGGCCTGCGTGTTACATCCATTATCCCCCGCCAGGAGTATCCTCTACTTAGTCTGCTGTACCAATTGAGGTAACTCTAATGGTAATTTTTCCATGGTGTATGAAATACTTTCATTTTATTACAAGGTGGATCATTTTCGGCATGGCTCCTCTCTTGAAGCAGCAAAGTCAATTCTTTGAGAACTTTTAAATAAGGCCATCCAATCCAAATAGAGCCTGCTCCCTTGCATCCTTGTTTAAAAATATTTTCTCTGCAGCCTTGAAGTCTCTGGACTAGTTTGGTGAGCTCTCAAAGTTGCTGACGGGTCACATTTGACCATTTCCTTTTTTCATGGAAGTAAAGTAGAATTGATTGGTTTTTTTTTGCGTCCATCAAATCTAGTCTCTTTCACTTCCATAAATCTAGTCACGTTGTTGTGGTGTCTTTCTACAACACTGCACTGAATGGCTATTACCATCACAAGTGTCAGTTGCCTTGATTATAGTAACTGTGGCCATTCTGTCCTCCCTTTTTACAGAAGATCTCAACAACAAAGTTGAAAAAACTTAGTAAAGGATAAGAACAACAACAACAACAACAACTAAGCATTAATCCCAAACTAGTTGGGGTTGACTATCTGAATCCTTTTCCATTCTTCTCTATTCATAAGCAGCATTTTTGCCTGTTTATGTACTATTGTTTTGATGATTGGTTGTAAAGGGCGATTATTTGATATTTTTAATAGGGTAAATGTTACGCAGGTGGATCCAGACTTTGTAGCAGGTTTTGCTGAAGGTGAACTGAGGACTGACGTGCTCCATGGGCAATCTGTTTTCGAGCCTGAGTCAGATCGAGATGCAAGCGGAACCTTGACAACTCATAGTGGAAATTATGTGGTTTCGCCACGAGAGCTGAGTCTGCGACTGCATGAAGTTATTCAATACAGACTCGAACAACATGTGAAGAAGCTTGAGATAGCCCTTCAAAACAGCGAGATGAAGGTGCAACTTCTGGAATCTGATCTTAAGAATGATAGGCAGAAAACGCTTGGCAATATGCTGAAATACTACTCCTCAGGTGAAGAAAGTCCAATTGCCGAAGAAGATTTCAATTCAATGGCCCAGCCTTTGGTTATGAACTTATCAGGGGAAGCTCTTGATGCTTACAATGAAGCTTATGAAGAGCTAATGAAGATAGATGACTCGGAAGAGGATGATTCGCCACCTGGGATTTATGAAAATAACCACCAAGGGTGCATACATACATGTAGTGAAAGCATTTTATGGAGTAAAAAAGATACAAGAAATGGTTCCTCGATTCATCATTCCCACAATAAAGAGAAACCATCTAGAGAGTTATACTTAAATCAGTTCAAGGCATCAATAGAGCATGTTTCACGAATTCAGGAATTGCGTAGTGATGGTGCAAGTGAAGATGAACGCAGTGACTGTAATGATGAGATGGAGCAGCAGTTAATAAAGCAAATTGTGGAGAAGACAAGGAAAGGCTCTCCTGCAGTGATAAATGCACAGAGGATGTTGTTTCTGATGGATGAAAATGAACGATAAAATGAAGTAACACAAAATTTTGCAGTATATAGATTTATATACAGGATGATATTATCTTCCATTTTTTATATAACCATAGGAATGTTCTTTTCCAATTTTTTCCTTTTTCTGTATTCACTCTGACCCCCTACAAGCATTCCTTAGACACTCAATTTTACTATTATTAATTGCTGATTCACGTCAATGGAAGAGCTGGGTCATGTTCTCATGTAAGCCTGTAGAATGGAAGTGCCAGTATATTCTTTCCAAGCCCTACCAAATTTTCTCCTTTTTCTTATCTCTTTAAATTCCAATGACCTGAATATATGGTGATATGTAGCCCTTCCATCAACCATCCTCATCCCATTCTAATATACATATGTACATATACATATGTTCCGTTTGATAGATCAATAAATTTTAGAGGTTGAAGGGGATACTTCCAACATTGCAAGAGCAACAGTCCAAACAAGTGTCTCAAAATTTTTACGACTGGTACGGAAATCTCTGAGAGTTCATATTAGATTCAAGTCGATCAGTTGCACAAGTGACAAGGAACCAGATGACAAATGATATACCAGAGGGCCAAAAAAAAAAAAAAAAACAAAACAATCAAAGAGCATCTGCAACTAAAATTATTTATAGCAAAGAGCCTTTAATTGTAAATAACATTCTTTTAGGTTGAAGGTTCACTTCACAGCACCAAATTGATAAATGAACTGTTCAGACACAGAAAAAGTAAGATAAAAACTAAAACAAAAATTCAGGCCTACTTTAAATATAGGGTGGGGGTGGAAGCAAATTCAACTGCTTCCAACGATGAAAGGCATTCTATCATGCTCTTTTAGCAAAGTCACTGTCATCATCATCCCTGCCTTCCAAAGGTTCAGCTTGATCATAACCTGCACCTGCATCATCAAAGCTGCTGCCTCCACGGCCAAAAAATTGATCATCACCACCGTCTTTGTTGCTGCTACCAAAGCTACCATTGCCAGCACCATTTTCGTTAATGTTTCCACCTGCAACACTACCACCATAAGCTCCATAATTCCAACCACCCCCAGAAGCTCCAGTGCTACTGTCAAACGTGTTTCCACCAGAAGTAACATCTGCATCAGCATAGCCACTACCGCCGCTAGTGTTACCAGCTCCATAGCCCCCGGCACCAGCACTGTAGCCCCCTGCACCAGCACCGTAGCCCCCGGCACCATAGCCGCCGCCGCCACCTGCACCATAGCTGCTACCACCACCGTAGCCACCACCACCATAGCCACCGCCTCCACCAAAGCTACCACGAGCTCTATCATTCGCATAATTTACCCTTACACGACGACCTTGAAGATCCTGGGATACGCGGCAGAAATATAAAAAAAAAAAAAAAAAAAAACAGAAGCTCAAGAAGGTAATACTAGAACCAAGAATTCAGCACAGCATGCATTCAACAGTGACAGTATTAGCACTTGAATAATATTAGCCTGGATAAATTATTGTTCAGAATTTCGCAACTACATGAAACAGCTTGCTGATATTCTTATTTAAATGGTTTAATTTAATTTAAAAAAATATTAAAAATTAGGACATAAGTTAGGAATCTTTGTATGTGAACACAGAATAATGGACTTCTAAAACCATCCCTACATCAGTGAGTGAGAGGAAAGATTCCACTACATCAATACCATATCATATCCTCAGTAAATCAGTAAAACGCATGTTAAAACAGCAATGTTTACCATATGTACGCCAGTATAAGTTATGAGAGAAGAGAGGATCAGTAACAAATGAAGAAAAAAGAGCAAAAGGCATTCTCCTCTCCACTTGTTTGAATGACTTATTTATGTTTAGGTTTACATTAAGCCAATCCCATCTCATTGTGATCATCTTTCTTCTCTTTTTGAATCCGAAAAAAAGAGTCCTGGGACTATGAGGGAGACAAACCTGTCCATCCAAGGCCTGGATGGCACTAGAGGCCTCCTCGCTCGAGGTGTAAGTAACAAAACCGAATCCTCTAGATCTACCAGTTTCCCGATCCAGAATGACTCTTGCTGCAATGAACATCAGTCAATCAGCACTTTTTACAGACTCAGAGCTTCATACAACATACTACAATTTTTGAAGTAAAAGACCCTGCAAACATAGCTAGAAACTGCATTCACAAATTATCACCCCCCCCCCCCCCCAAAAAAGAGCATACATCCCCACAAAACTTGAAGACAAGAATAACCAGTCTTCCCCAAGGAACTTATGAAAATAACATGTATAACCTCATTACCTTCAATGACTTCGCCATACTTACTAAAAGCCTCTCTCAGGCTAGTGTCGTCTGTGGCATAAGAAATACCTACAATGTAAAATTTGAATAGCTATCAACACCGACATATAAATGGTCAGAAAAAATTATGTGTATGCACATATAGAAAGAGAGAAAGTACCTCCAACAAAGACTTTCGAAGATGACATGCATCTTATTGCTTGATAGATGGAAGGCCTGGATGCAGAAAGTTCACTACTGATCTGCTTGCTGGTTGTTTGTCTTAGTATATTCCCAACTTTACTAAGAAAAGCCATTGCAATAACCTTACTAAATAAAAAAGAGGCCTCAGTTAAAACTTATAAGAATCGAAGGAAATTTACAAACTCCAATTCCTCATGCCAGAACTCTTTTACAAAAAGAGCTAAAAAACAACTAAATCAAATAATGTCTTAAAATATTTACGAATCACAAACAGAAATCACAAAATTGTTGACCAATTCCTCTTTTTTCTTTTTTTGTGTAAGCCGATCAAAATACCTTAAATTTATTATCAGTATTCATCAAGTTTCTTAGGGATCAAACAAAACAATCATAGAACCGAAGGCTAACATTTATTATCAGTATTCCTCAAGTTCCTTAGCGACCAAACAGAGCAGAAACATAGAAACGAAGGCTAACATTTATTATCAGTATAATCAACTAGGAGTTCTCAAAACGCGAAACAAAACCCAAAAAATCATAAAGGTAGAGACTTCAGAAGCTCGATCAAGCGTTACCTGGATCGAACCCTAGAAAAAGCCGACGACAGGAGCAGATACAAAAGAAATAGGTAATAAACAAATTCAAGCAAAAAATAAAAGCGAAAGACCCAAACTTTAACAAAAAGATTGAAGAGACAGATTGATTTGAAGAATACCTTATATTTTGCCTTTCCTTCTTTTTCTCTTTCACTCGGATAAGTGACTTAAACCCTACTTCGAAACGGAGGTTTATGTAGGAGAAGCAGAGGAGGGTTATGTCAAGTGAAGGAGAAGATATGGACCGTTGGATTCTGTCTGATGTCTATGGCCGTTGGATTAATCGTATGACGGTGAGTTTGGAGATTTTTGTGTTACTGACTGGATTTTACACGTGTGATCTTAAAGATTTTTCCTCTCAAACCTAAAATAAGGCAGTTGACGAATAGACAACAAAATCAACGGTTGATATTTCTGCCCCACCATTACTATCGTGAAAGTGCCCTCACCAGAAGGTCAAAGAAACCAAAAGCCTTTTATCATAAAATTCTGCGCTTTCCCCTTCCGGATGCCAAACAATCAAAATCCCAAATTGATAAAAAATTTGAATACCCAATGGCCCAAATTCAAAGACCCAAAAGCATTATTGATTCCTTAGGGGAAGAAATAATCAGAATCCTAATACCAGTCTCAATCTGTATGTTTATTGTGGTGATTTTGGTTTCAATCCTCAACACAGACTCCTCTTCAGAGTCATCAACAATAAACACCATAGCTACCATGGCGTACAGTGAGACAACCTCAGACTCATTTTGGGATAAGTTCAAAGGTGCCCTTTTGAACTCACTCGTTTTTGTGGCAGTTGTCACTGTTGTTACTTTTATACTGGTGCTTCTCTTTTATCTTAGATGCACTCAGTTCTTGAAATTCTACATGGGTTTCTCTTCGTTTATTGTTTTGGGATTCATGGGTGGTGAAATAGCCTTGTTCTTGATTAAAGATTTTAGTTTTCCTATTGATTGTTTCACTTTTTTGGTGGTTTTGTTCAATTTCGCTGTTGTGGGTGTGTTGGCTGTGTTTATGTCAAAAATGGCTATATTTATCACACAGGGTTATTTGGTTGCTATTGGGGTTTTAGTTGCTTACTGGTTTACTCTTTTACCTGAATGGACAACTTGGGCACTGTTGATTGCCATGGCATTGTATGATCTTGCTGCTGTTTTATTGCCTGTTGGGCCATTAAGGCTTTTGGTAGAGCTTGCAATATCTAGGGATGAAGATATCCCTGCACTGGTTTACGAGGCTCGGCCTGTGGCTAATCATGATTCAGGCTCAAGGAATGGTTTAGTTCAAAGGAGGTTATGGAGAGAAAGGAGAAATGTAGGAAACGGCTGTGAAGAGAACTTGAACTCTAACTTTGCTTTGGATTCAAATTTGACCAATAGTACAGTTAATTTGGCTGATGCTGGTCGTGATGCCTCAAGATTGGTTGGAGCTGAAGAGGGGCAACTTCAGGAAAGGGAAGCAGATCTTTCAGCTCCATTAATTGATCGTACGAATGGTATTCAGTTGCATGGGCAGAGAGATTCTATCTCAAATGAAAGTTTGCTGCTTGAGGGTATTGGGTTGGGTTCGACTGGTGCTATCAAGCTGGGGCTGGGGGATTTTATCTTCTACAGTGTGTTAGTTGGAAGAGCAGCAATGTACGACTTTATGACTGTGTATGCATGTTATCTTGCTATTATAGCTGGTCTGGGCATTACATTGATGCTTTTGGCACTGTATCAGAAAGCTTTGCCAGCTCTTCCAGTGTCAATTGCCCTAGGTGTTTTGTTTTATTTCTTGACTCGACTGTTACTTGAAGCTTTTGTTGTACAATGTTCATTGAACCTTGTGATGTTTTAACAATTTAATAAGTTATTGTCGTGTAATAATTTTCCACAGCTCATAGTAGATTCTTTAGTTTGAAATTCTTCATTTATATATTCTTTTGTCAAATAATTGTATACTTTGAATTTATCACTCCCGTGGGATTAGTGGGAAATGTTGCAGAAACATGAAGAAATGATCAACTTGCAAAAGTTGTTGCTCGACTTGTTGAATGTATGTATCAGTCATTTTGAGGGTTTCTTTTTGCTGTTAAATGATGGATTCTTCTGTTTAAATTATCCAAATAAATGAGAATTAAAACCAATTTACAATAAAGTGTTTTTTTTTTTTGGGGTGTGTGTGGGGGGTGTGCCGTTTTGTGACAGAAGGATCCTTGAGATGATCTTGGAGGGAATTGTGAAACAGATGCACGTGAGACATGATATTTGAAAATTGGAAGACTTGCAAAACTATTGAACAAATTACATTAAGAGAAAGAAGTAAAACCATTCATTTATGTGCTAATGGAATTTGGGAACTCACTGCTAAGAATTCCCAATATGCTTCAGAAGCTATAAGTGCTTGAAGTAAATCTCTAGATATAGGAGCCCTGGTACGAAAATATGGTATGAGCAAGAAATGTTTGATTCCATTGGAACCAGGAATTTTTTATTCAACAAGCTTTGCCTTCATGCTTGCTTGTGGTCTCTTACTTCAACAAGCTTCAGCAGCTAAAAGGTAATTTCCTCCTCCTGCCCTGTATTTGGAGCATGATTTTGATCTAACTTGGCATATTTTTATTATGACAATATTTTAAGTTAAGAACATGTGGATTTGCTTACTTTCAGTTATTATGATTTTGAAACACTTTGAAACACCCTCTCTGGTTTAACGTTTTAGGTTTTTATTGAAATATTGTAATTTTAGAATCCTTCTTAAACACTTTGTTACTGTTTTGTTGAAAATGTATTAATGCATCGAAGCTTGGAAGTTGGGACATTGCTGTTTCAACTGAAAGGAAGACCTTGAAATATAAAATGCTTGAATATGAAGTACGAGTATGGTTGAGATTTTCTAAATTGCAAAGTTCTTTCAGAACTCAATAACTTCGATTCAATGTGAATTTTAAGTTAATATTTTTGACTTATCATTTTAAGTGCATATTAACTTAATTAAGACTCTTGAATGATATCTAAATAAGTGTTATCAAACAACTTAAAGCTAATGTATCGAAAATTTTTAACTTCAAATGCTGATTGATATTATCAAACACAGCTGTAAAAGACTAATTAAAAAGGAACAACATGTCCAAGACATTACTGTGGCCATTCATCCCTTTGTTTATTAGGCTACAGCACAACAACAACAACGTACATTTCTCCATGTTGATGGTTAAAATTTACTTTTTAGCAACAATAATCAAGTGATGAGGTAATTCATCTTTATTGCAGTATGGAAGCACCAGTAACCCCTTTCCATTAGTCTCTTCCCCTTTCTCTGCTTCTATAATGATATCTTTATATTGTGTGGATGGGAATATGAACTCCATGGAATGTTTGGGATTTAGTTAGATTACTATTCACCTAACAACCTTCTGTATTTTTCATTATTTAAAACACACTAGACAAATCATTGATTTGCAAGGAAATAGAAGTAGAAACATAAACAAACTCTGGTCTATTTTATACTCCATTTATATTTTATTTTTTGAGCTTTCATTTTCCGTCAACTGAAGTGGTCCAAACACAAGTTTATGTTGTCACCGAAACTAAAATCGAATAATAAAATATAGTTCTATTGTATGCCAAATTATTGGATTAATATTTTATATTCTATCTTGGTTGGTTCCAGATCATGTAATTCAGTTCATGACCTGCTTTACTTGCACAGTTGCATCTACTAAATAATAAGTAACACCTACAACACCACCGCGTTGAATTTCTCAACGCAAAAAACATTAAGGCCTGCCTTTGTTCAGCCATCTCAATCAACTGTTCTTGTACATATAAATATTTATACACGATTGAATGTACCCATCACAATCATCAGCAGTTTTACTCTTTATTGTTAGTATTATCATGTGGCCTGCATTCTGTTTTGGTCAATCTTACCAAGAAAGACCTTCTCACTGACATGTTAAGCTTAAGCTTGTAATCATGAACAAGACGCTACCTAACACAATAAATAAGTGGGTGCACAGGATCATGCAGTTATGTTGTCAATATAAGCAATGCAGCAACAAGAAAGTTGTAATACATATGCAGAATATGAGAAAGTTGTACATGGAAAAAGTCTACAATCAAATTTCAATTTAGAAATCGTATAACGGGCCAGTATATGTTACTTGTAATATACATCTATGACAATATTCCACAATTAGGAGACCAAAGTAATGAGGCAGAAAAAAAAAAAATCTGAAATTCAATAGCGTCCGATGATTCACCTCCTGTGTGAATTACGCAGTGATCTTGGTGGTCCAGCAAAAAGATCCAAGAGCAGTTCAGCGACCTGATCTGTAGTGTACTTAACATACCTGTCATCAACGTTGTTGATCCCCAGAAAATTTTGATAAGCAGGTATTACTTTCTGTGAAGTTGAAATTTGCAGATCTTCCCGAAGCTGAAGATCTGGAACGGACCAGCGTGTCTGGTTTTTGTATACCTCCTCAAAAGCATTACTGAATCTCCTGCACCTTTCCTTAAGAGATGTTTTTCCATCATCTCTAAGCATAGAGACAACTGAACTCCAAGAAGCCCTCACGTAGCAGGTTGCGTGTTGTTGGAATTTTCCATTATGTTTCCGAATCCATTCATCTCCAAAAAAAAACCTGAGGTCAGAGTCCTTGACTTTCTTGACCATGTAATAGATGTTGTTAATCAAAAAAATATGCTGCAGAGAATCATCCTTGTATAATTTGGATTTCTCAATAAGATTGGATTCTAGAGTGGATGTAATTGACCGGAGGTGGTAAGCCATCGGACAACAAGTAGAAGAAGGAATGTCCTGTCCATTATCCATCTCAACCACAGGATTTGATTCATCAGCATTTTGGTCCTTGAAAAGAAAATTTATAGTGTAACAGTAATCTGTGAGAAGCTTCATGTAATTCATGACATAATTTGTCAGGGGATGAATTCCACCTCCAGGGACAGATTGTGTTGATGGATTAGATGCAATGGCATTCTCAAATTTCATAAATGTCTCCCTTGCACAATCACCTAGTCTCCTCAAAAGCTCATTGAACTCGATTCTAATAAAAGAACCATCATCTTCTGAGAATAAACCATCTATCTCTAGATGAAGATTGGCCATAACCTCGTACATGTCAAGCAGGAGGGATAGCTTTTCTGGCTCACGGGGTCCCATTGCCACAGCTTGGCCAAAATTCAAAAGGTACAAAATTGATGCCTTTGAGATTTCAATAAAGCACAATGAATTGACAGAACCAAAATCCCCCAGTATCTGGTCACAAAGTCGTTTCTCACTGGTAAGATATGCTCTAATGATGATCTTCATAGCCCACATCCATTTTTTTATCTCACTGTTTAAACTACCCCATGCCAGATTCAAAACATCCTCAATACCGAGTTTCTTCATTTCAAGAATCGATAAGTACTCATACAGTGCTTCTCTCCGTACATCAATGAAAGCCTCGCAAAATTCTTGAATGTAATTAGACGCAGACATTACATTTGCAATGGATTTGATGTCAGGAATTACACGCGGATGAACCAAATCTTGAACACATTCAACAGATTCTTCATTCCTACTTCTCTGGGATGTTACCTCAACTACTTCATCTTCCACCGAAGAAAATGACTCGTCATAAACAATATCCTCTGCGCGCGAACGGAATGAAACATACTGTGGCTTAAACTCTTGCTTATTCTGAACAAGAATGTGATTCAGCTCTTTCTCAAGTCTTGACATTGCTCTCTGCAGTGCACGCTGAGCTTGTAAACCAATCTCCCTTAGCTTCCCATTTTCGCTTGAGGACAAACCTCCTAAACTTTCTTTCACCATTAGAATATCATTTACAGCTTGCAAATATTCAGTGGCTTCCGAGGGGCCTGAGCCCCATATTAGAGATGGATTTGACTCCCAATGCATTATCTTTTGCTCAGCACATTTCAACTGTTCCTCAATTGCATAAAACCCTCCTCCCTTTTCGGTTATTATAGTCATCGTGGACAAATGGGAGTCAAGCTGCTCAAGTGCTCTTCTAATATCATCGTTCAAGTTCTTGCTAGCTCCTAACGCCTTCAGACTATGCTGAATTGCAGCAACGATATGTTGTTCTGCTTCATAAGTTGGCATGCTAGATTGACAGTCGCTTTCAAGCATCACCAGAGAAGGTAAGGAACAAAGATACCAGGCCTAATTCTAATTGTTTCGTTCCGAAGCAAAGATATCCACAGGCTAACCGCCCTATTCACGACCAAGAAGTACTTAGATTCTCTTTCGGAAATGACGAAAACAATGTAAATCTTGAATAACCCTCAAATAGTATCCAGTAAAACCACCCACGTCATTTCCTTGTCATATGAACTCTGTTACAAAGAAACCATGGTTTGGGCTGAAGGAGACTGGTTAAACAAGAAAGAAAAAACGCAAGAAATTAAATTGGTTCTACAAAAGAAAGGACTCTAATCTACGAAGCAACATAGAATAATCAAAATAAGCATAGGAAGAGAGTAAATTATCGGTTAAGCTATCCCAACGTATTCAATCAATCTAAAACTACTGAGAGATGAAAAGCAATAGAAACGAAGCCATTAACCATGAGATAAACAGTTAGACCACATATATTTGCAAGTATAAATATAAATATACACAAATATATCGGACATCGAAAATTTACCATTGTCTTGTAGAAATATTACCAAATCTTTATTGTTTCTTCCTCTTTGATCCCACCAGGCCCTCTTCCAAGAACTAATAACTGGACAAGAATTTTCCGAAGAAACAAACAGAAAAATCAAAAGTATTAACCTTTAAACCATAGTCCTTATATAATAACTATAATAAATTATGCTATTGATAAGAACAAAACAACCCACAAAACAAAACTACACAGAATTAATGATCAACTCAAGATCGCAGACAAGAACATACACAGATCATAGACATAGGCAACAAAAGATTACCAAACAATCAAAAGAAACAGAACTGGCTGAAAGCCTGAAACCCTTTATCAACAACAACCTAGTAACAAAATTTGGAAATATAAACTGAAAGATTTTCAAGAAAAGAAATGAATTTACTTTTTTTTTTCCTTCAGCAGGTGATGTTTCTTGACAGAGGGTGAAAAATCAAATTAAGGGCAACGAAGAGGAATTAAATTCTAAAAGTTCGGAATTTTGGATATTCCAATTGAAAGAAAAAAAAATGTCAAAGGAGCTGGTTCTCTTCTCTGCAATTTCTATGATGATGATATTGTACAGTTTTCTACCGAAAAGTAATGGGTTTCTGAGTTTTCCATATTAAACTAAAATTTTAAAAGTGTTATAGTCAAGGTCGTGGCTTCTGACTTTTGACAAGCCAAGCAAAAACATTGAACTAATGACCAGACAGAGAATTGATGTCACCTTTTGTGTTTGGTTTTGGGCTTTTTGGGTAATGTAGAAGCGCCATCTCACGGTTGTACGAACGTTTCTGTAATGATAGCTTCCAAAGAAGTGGAGAGGATTGGCGACTTTTTCTTGTAGTGGAAACAAAACTGATTTTCTGATGCTCTGAGAATTTAATGTTACTATTTAACACATAATTATCATTCAACAAAATTATGGCTTTGTATTACTCCACTTAGTCTGTTTACAATAAAATTTGAAAATTTTAGCTTAATTATCATTTTATCGTCTTTGGACGATTATTTTATTTTAAAATATAAATTATTTTTAATATTTTAATAAATAATTAATGATATTTTTTAATAATATTTTTATTTCAAATACAATAAAATTATTCGTGATTTTGAGATAAAGCTAAATTATTTTTTTATTTTATTATAATTTAAAATAATTAATTGCTACTTATTTGTAGTGCAAAAACCTTGGGACATTTCCTTTAAAAAAAAAAACCTTGGGATGGAGGAAATATTTATCTTTAAATAGTGGCAGTCACTGTACTATGCAGTATGCATAGATAATTTTAAGAAATAAAAAATAAAAAAGCGAGTAAAAGAATACAGATATACGTAAAAATCAGGCCCATTTTAATATGCCTAGTAACAAGAATCTGAAGCCCAGCCCATTGATTTAACATATCATTTTCATTTTGAAAAAATATACATTACTTCCATTGAAAAAAAAAAAACGGTTTAAGGTCTAAATTTTTACTCATCATGACAAAAATCCTGCTACGTATATGTATGCTTTGATTTTTCAGCACAAGCTTGGAAAATTGGAAGCTGCTATATGGATTTTCCTTGAGTTGGATGGAAACTGCTCTGCTCTGCTATAATTGATATTAATTAACAAGAACCATTTTATGTTTTTTTTGTCTTTCTCAATCAATTTTATAAGTTCAAAATCTGAATTTCTATTTTTGGGTGGAGTCTCGACTAACTCATCAGCAACTTGATTCATTCACGACCTTATTTCTTATAGCTGTTATATGTTTTAGAAATATTATAAGTTATTCTAATTTACAATCAAATTGAATTATTGCTTTTAAAAACGTATATTTCCCAACGTACTATTCTTCGAATAAAGTATTAAATTAAATTATATAATTTCAATTTTGATTTTAAGATTTTTAATAATAATAAGACAAACAGTTGATTAGGGATAGGGATGTTGAGGATGGCGCGAAGGCAGAATAAGAGTTTGTTATTTCTAAAATGAAATGGAAACGAAGAATGCCTATAACTATGCCTCGCCATAAAAATCCTTTCTCGCCCTTTTCCTTTCAACACTCACTTCCTCTATCTTCCTTTCTCTTTCTCTTTCTCTCCCTCTCTCTCTCACTTTCTTGGATTTTGCTATCAGTTTTCTCTTTTCCTCCATTGATCAAGAAAATAATTATACATTGCAGATTTTGAACCATTTTTTATTTGATCCCGTCGTTGCCAACTTCTTGGGTTGTTTTTGCCTTTATAAATTGTAAGTAAATTATATATTGTCTTTAAATAAACATTGTTATTGCTACAGACTAATTGATTTTGAATTTCCTTATACTTTCTTTCTATAATTGCATTGTATTACTTCTTTCCTGTCTGTATTTTGTGCAAAATGATATTTCTCAGATAAATAATCGGAACTCTAATAAAAAGATCACAAGATAATAAAGCTTTTGTCGATAACAATTGGGTTTCTCCTTTTTGATATTGTTTATCAAAATTTACGTAATGTTAGTTGAAGCTCCTGCAAATATTGTCTATGGTGGATAATAGGATATAAGGCTAAATACCCATTTTTAATTTTCATGTCCTTGAAATGGAATTTGATTTTCAAGAACAATTTCAACTAGAATGCAACAATAATATCACTAAACAAAAAAAGAGATAAGAGGAAGAAAAGGAGAAATCTTGCTTTCTTGAGATCTTCTTGCATTGTCGTGTCTATAGATTCAGTTAAAAGTTTTATCCCTATGTTGATGAACTCCTTTGCTGTGTGTTAGTATGGGAAGTTCGGAGATTGAAGGGAAACAGAGTGAAGATACTCGACATGAGCAAGAAAAGAAAATAAGCGCATCTTCTAAAGACTATATTGAGTTAACCCAAAATAGCAGCAGACTCTCTCAGGGTACCCAATTAGCAGAAGAAAATAGAGATGTGACAACGAGCCTGGACATGCACACCTCTCCCTCATATAGATTTCCATCTGCAGTATTTGCAAGAAATAAATCTCAGGCACCAATGGAATGGAGTGCTGCTTCTAGTGAATCTTTGTTCAGTATTCACATGGGCAATATGAGCTTTACTAGAGAACAATCATTTCTGGGAGGAGAGCTAACAGGGTTACCTGGTGAGATGAGCATGTCTGCACCTGTTTCTCCTTTGGTTAAGCCTTCCAGTAAGCAAGACATGAATATTCCTTCACCGATAAGTAAATCTTCGGCTAAACACAAGGCTGTTGTTGATTCTGAAACCATAAAAGTAAAGGAAGCCTCTAAAGAAACTCCCCAGAAATCTCAGCGTTCTGCTAGCTTTCGTCGTTCAGATGTTAGTGGAGCTAGTGTCAAATCATTTGCGTTTCCAATGTAAGCACTATGTGTTTCTGCCATACATGAAATGAAGTTCTAATATCTAACATCTAACGTCTAACGTCTGGAAGAAATGATTGGATGTTTGTGTTTATGTATGCAGATTGACCGATCATAAAGCCGATCCATCAAAGCCAAATGCATCACCGCGTTCGCCATCACAGCCACAGACTCCTAAAGTGTCCCAAGAACCAGAGACACCGCAAAAACCACAACTAGAACAGCCTAATCCAGGGACTAGTCCTGCTAAACCACCTCCAAATGCTGGTATAAATAAATGGTTCGCTTGCTTACCCTGTTGTAGTTCGTCGCGTTCGTGACCAATCTTCGTTGCAGAAGAATTCTACCACAAATTTTCTACTGTTAACATTGTTGTAAAACGGAAATTAACTCCTAGAGGAACACATGTAAGAGAGGTCTCAAACTTATATATTAAAAAAACACTCTCTTCCTCTTTTTGATACAATTGGGAGAAAAAGCTCAAAAAACAAAAACAAACGAACAAGAGCAGCTTAAGAAAAGCTACTAATTTAGTTGTAATATGCACGAGTAACCTATACATTATGAATAAAAGGGATCATATTCAAATTTAGGTAGTTGAAATTTATAGGTGCTTTATTTGCTTAAGTGTACTTTAAATAAATTTGGAACTGACTATAAGTAAAAAAAGTATTAATGGATTTGTTTGAGTTTTGAGTATGGAGTCCTCTTAAATATTTGGGAGAGAGCGCTTTCCCCTTTTATAGCCCTACTCGTCGCGAACCAGAATTAATTGAATTAGAGAGTTTTAGACGCTAGATGGTAAAAAGACTTAAAGAATTAAATTTTATTATAGTGGATTTATGATATTGAGCACACTAAATTAATTTTGCCCCAATAAAGTAAAATTACGTTATTAATCTCATAAAAATTAGTATGTTTTTTTCATTAAATTTTAATTTTGTAAATTTTGGTTATAATACTACATAGTTATATATATTTCCATGCATATATGATTTTGTCATATTGAAATTTATTATTGTATTAACAAGAACATAGTATTCTAGACAAGACTCGTTTTTTTTAAACCTATAATTATGTTTTCAAATTTGGTTGATTTCATCCATATTTTTCAATTATATATTATTATTACGACTTAATATATTATTTTATCCTCAATTTTAAATTTTATTACAATTTCATTCAAATTTGATTTTTATATCAATTGCACGATGAAATTTAACCTTTTGTTGATTTTTTTAAATTTGGTTTATATCATCCATATTTTTCAATTTTGTATTATTATTACGGCTTAATATATTGTTTCACTCTCAATTTTAAGTTTTATTGCAATTCCATTCCAATTTGATTTTCATGCCAATTTCATGATGAACTTTAACTTTTTATTGCAATTTCATTCTAATTTGACTTTTGTACGAATTTGACACTGAATTTTTATATTTTGTTGTAATAACACCCTAAATTATAATTAGGACTTAAATTGTAAATAAAAAATAGGTTCATTATTGATGTTAAGTTTGGATTAACTTAATACATTTGTGTGAATGAAAGAGTTTCGGTTAATAGTATCGACAATCTCTATTATTATTTTAAATATTGTTTCTTTAATTGATAATAAAAAATATTTAAAATTTTAATTTTTTGATACATTAATGATTTTTTTAAAAAAATAGAATATAATTATTTATTATATTTCATTTTGATAAAAAATGTTACAATTTTTAATAGTTTAGGAGTTAAATAAATTGATAGTAGCTTTATTTAGATTTTATAATTATTTTAAAATTTATATTAAAATCAAACCATAATACTAATTATATTCCATTTAAAAAAAAGAGTTTGTATATCAATTAATTAATTTTTAAATATTACTTAATAATTTAAAAATATTAACAATAATAATAGAGTTTGTCCTTCTTATTAATATAAACTCTTTTATTCACACAAATGTATTAAGTTAATCTAAGCCAATTGTTAAAAGTGAATCTATTTTTTATTTATAATTTAAGTATTAATTTATAATTTAGGGTGCTATTTTAATAAAATATTAAAATTCAGAGTGAAATTATTATAAAGGTCAAATTGGAGTGAAATTGCAATAAAATATTAAAATTCAGAGTAAAATTGGCACAAAATGTCAAATAAGAATGAAATTACACCAAAACTTAAAATTAAGGGTGAAATAATATATTAAGCCTTATCATTAATAAAATTTTTTAAAATAATATTAGCAGACTTAGACTCCGTTTGTTTCTGTAAAATAATTTATAGAAAAATATTTTTTATAATTTTCAGTTATTTAAAGTATTCAAGAAAATAAGTTAACAAAAAATATTTTCTTGATCAAAGGAAAATCAAATTATTTTTAAGAAAAATGACTTCCAATCTACAAGAACGTAAAATATTTTTTGGACTTTGATAAACTTACTATAAATTTATAAATTTTTATTTTTTAATTTATTAATTATTGGTACCCACTACTAGCCACCGCCACCGGTCACCCACGACTTTCATAATTTATTTATTTTTGCATTATTGTCATGTTTAACAATAAAATTTCTTAAAATATAAATTTTATATTATTATTATTATTCTTTTTATTATGGTCTTATGAATTGAAAATTTTAATATTTTTAACTAATTTTCAATAGTGCAACTAAACAATAGAAAATAAGTCATTCAGAAAATAATTTTCATGAAAAATATTTTTTAAAGGTAATTTTATTTTTTGGAAATAAATGAAGCCTAATTATATGATAAAAAATAGTAAACGAAAAAATTAATGCAAAATTTTTTCTAGAGGAAGTTAATACAAAATTTTTAATCTTCATTAATCATTAGTTACATATAATTTATTGGGCTGTACCATTAGGCCCAATTGAAAATAACCCAGTTCAGCATAATGGGCAGAACAGTAATTTAATAAATTTCAATAGAGTCGGCGGGACCCAAGCCAAATGTTAGAGTTTCCCGCCAACGGGAAAACTAGAAAACGCTCTCCATTTTCAATTTACTTCCATTTTTTTGAAGTTTTAACCGCGAAAAGAAAATTCCAAAAGAGCAAATAGCTTTAGTATCGCGCCAAAATCACTCCATACAAAACATACACTCCTCCAAGGGCGGCTTCAATCTCCATCTTCCACTACCCAAAAACCCAGAAATCAAAGAGAGAAGGAGAGAGATGGCAAAATGGGTGAGTCCAGATGGTATAGCTACTTTGCTCTCAAATCCAAAACCAGATTCAGCTGCTGATGTACCTGAAATCATCCTCCAGATCACCAATCTAGAGCCAAAAGGGAAATCTTATGGGTAAATATCTCTCTTATTGCATCAATTGATGTGATTATTGGGCTTGTGTTGGATCTCATAGTTTGATTGAAATAAGCATGTTCGTAGGTTTGCTTGAATTTTTTGATTGTATGCATTTTCTTTCCAATTTTGGGTTTCTTTCAATGAGAGAGTTTCAGGCTTTCAGATTTGATGTTATAGCTACTCTGTATATGCCACACAAACTGTTTTTGATTTAGCTTTGTTGCTTTTGGCTTGCAGATTTGATGCTAATGATGGAAAGAGGAAGATAAAAGCAATTTTCAATTCCCGTTTGTCTACTGAGATTATCTGCGGAAACATCCAAAATTTGGGTCTTATTCGTATTATTGATTACACAGTCAATGAAATACCCAGTAAATCGGAGAAGTATGAAACTTAGCTTCCATCTTAGTTTGTTTTGTATTTTTTTTATTTGATTGCTAATTTCATGGGGGGTTATTTTCAATTGTTCCAGTTATTTAATCGTAACAAAATGTGAGGTGGTTTCTCCTGCACTTGAAATGGAAATCAAGGAACAGGTAGAAAAGGAAGAAGTAGGCATAATATTGAAACCAAAACAAGATAATGAGATCAAGACTGAAGCTAAGAAAGAAGTTGGCATTCTTTTGAAGCCCAAGCAAGAAATAGTTGCAAAATCAGCTGCTCAAATAGTACATGAACAACGTGGAAAGTGAGTCCTTTTTGTTTGGTTGACTTTAGCCAATTTTCACTAATTTATTTTTTTATTGTTTTGTGTATTCATATCTCATCTCTATGTAAATTTCAGTATGGCTCCTGCTGCACGAATGGCCATGACAAGAAGAGTTCATCCTCTTGTTTCTTTGAATCCTTACCAAGGCAACTGGACAATCAAGGTCAGAGTTACAAGCAAAGGAAATATGCGTACCTATAAGAATGCAAGAGGAGAAGGGTGTGTTTTCAATGTTGAGTTAACAGATGAAGATGTAAGTTCTGTTTGGAAATTTGGTTGTGTATTTTGCAATTTTAGTTTCCCAGCCAGAGGTTCTATAAAATTGATAAATGGATTTTCTATATGCAGGGTACACAGATACAAGCAACAATGTTTAATGAGGCTGCAAGGAAATTCTATGACAAGTTTCAGTTGGGAAAGGTTTACTACATATCCAAAGGAACTCTCAGAGTTGCCAACAAACAGTTTAGGACAGTGCAAAATGATTATGAAATGACTTTAAATGAGAACTCTGAAGTAGAAGAAGCCAGAAATGAAGCAACTTTTATTCCTGAAACAAAATTCAATTTTGTCCCAATTGATCAATTGGGTCCATATGTTAATACAAATGAGCTTGTTGGTAAGAACCTACTTTAGGAATCCATTAATGTGCACTCTTCTTTAGCTCTTGTTCTCATTGCCTAGTAACATGTTTTCTGATCTGTTTTAGATGTTATTGGAGTTGTTCAAAGTGTTTCTCCGACAATGAGCATTAGAAGGAAAAGCAACAATGATATTGTACCAAAGCGTGACATAACTATTGCAGATGAGACGTAATTATTCTTTCTACCATTTTACTCAATTCATTTTAATTTATCTTTATAGCTATACCATATTGAAGCAGTGAATGTGTAATACAGGAAGAAGACAGTTGTAGTGTCTCTATGGAATGATCTTGCAACCGATGTGGGGCAAGAATTACTTGACATTGCTGATAAATCGCCTGTAGTTGTAATCAAATCTCTTAAAGTTGGTGATTTTCAAGGTAAAGTACCGTTCTGTTGTGCTGTTGGGTTATTTTCTGGTAGTTGTGTCTTTGAAAGTGATCTTGATATGTAATGGTCGATTTTACATTTTATTCAGGAGTATCTTTGTCTACATTGGGTAGAAGCATTCTACAAATCAATCCAGATATTCCTGTTTCAAATAAGCTTAGAAGCTGGTAAATTTTTGTCATCAATATTTGCACTCGATATTTCTTTTTCTATTTTTCTTGCTACTGTGTATTAACATACTTAGCTGTTTGCTAGGTATGATTCTGAAGGTAAAGAGACTTCAATGTCCTCTATTGGCTCTGGTTTAAGCCCTTCAACAAAGAGTGGAGCGAGATCTATGTACTCTGACCGAGTCACGATCTCTCACATAACAAGCAATCCATCTTTGGGTAGTGACAAGGTATGGGCATCGTTAATCTTTCACAAATAAATGAAATGCCTTTCACTTGTAAGTTTTAATTTATAACTTCTGATTGGTCTCTAGCAATGAATCATTTGAAATTGCGAACTATGTTTTGCATCGGAGATAATAGAGCTTGATTTGATTAATTAATGATTGATCAACTGATTGAAAGTTTGAGGGAATTATTTAATTGATAGAACGTGAATTCGATTGTGCCCACTGCAGCCTGCATTTTTCAGCATTAGGGCATATATAAGTTTTATTAAGCCTGATCAGAGCATGTGGTACCGGGCTTGCAAAACTTGCAATAAGAAAGTGACTGAAGCTGTTGGAGGTGGATATTGGTGTGAAGGATGCCAGAAGAGTGACGCAGAGTGTAGTTTAAGGTGAGAATCTAAAAGGGAATATTAAGGGACAATAACATTATATATGCATTGCAATGGAATTTTAACATCATATTGTCTGTTGTATTTTCAAGGTATATTATGGTGGTTAGAGTCTCAGATGCAAGTGGTGAAGGTTGGGCTTCTACATTCAACGAAGAAGCAGAGAAGATCATTGGTTGCTCTGCTGATGAACTTGATACACTGAAATCACAGGTACAGACTACTATCAAAGAAAAATCTGAAATTAAATTAATTTAGGTAAACATATGAAATTCGAGAAATTGGTTTCTGACTCCATTAATCAAATTTTGACATTATCAGGAAGAAGGGACTTCATACCAAATGAAACTGAAAGAAGCCACATGGAACCCTCATCTTTTTAGGGTCAGTGTTACTCAAAACGAGTACAATAACGAGAAGAGGCAAAGAATAACCGTTAGAGCTGTTGCTCCAGTTGATTTTGCAGCAGAATCAAGATATTTGCTAGAAGAAATCTCAAAGATGAAAGCTCCTTAGTGGATGACTTTGTTTTTGTTATTTCTTAAAATGTTGCTTGGCCAATATGACATCCAGTCCTTTTGTATCTTAAGGGATGGCAAGCCTGATCTAGATTCTAGATTGTTGATCCTCCAAACACTTTGTAATATATGCTTATTCTATTAGTTGCTTTATTTAGCCATGCTCCTAGATATATATCAAAATTATCTTCTGCAGTTAGAGCTATAAAATAAATCAGGTTGCTTGGGCAGCCAAATGCACTCAGTTTGCAGTTGCATTACTAAAAGTACGGTTTGTTTCATTGTTACTGATTCACATTATTAGGATAAAGAAGGTATTATCAATTTAAAATTCTTTCAACTTGTGAAGTGTAGAATCTTTAGAGAAAAAGGAAAGAAAGTTTGACCGTTTGAGCAAGTTCCTGAACACTCAAATTAGGTGAAGCTTCAAGTTTCTTTTAGAACTAAATAGACCAAACTTAAATGGATAGACTTCATCAGAGCCTTATGAGAACTTTGTAATTACATTTTAGTGTTCTGCACGTCTGTGCATGAGCCTTCATCATGAAATCACATTTTCTCATAATCAGCCTTAAGGAAAAACAAAGGTTCAGTATTAGTGATTAAATTTGCTAGATAATAAGTAAAATACTGAAACAGGCAAAATGCAAGCAAAATATAAACACTTGGCATAGAATAACCTCAAAAAATAAATTATTCTCTACTGGAGTGGCATAGGTGAAGCCTGAAACTATATTTAATGAATAGACAATGTTGCTTGGAGGAATTGATCTTAAAGATGACAAATAAAATCAGTTCATCTCATCAGTTTTTATATGAAGAGATCAGTGATGCTATTTTATGCAAAAGTTTGGATTTATTGTTGTCATCTTCAGGTGATGTCCACTCCTGAAAATTATGCAGACTCCCAGTGAAGTCTGTAAAGAGTCCATCAACTCCTATCTTGTTAAGCCAGTAATCATATTCTGCATAAGGGTCTTGATGAAAGTCGAAGTGTAAGAATGAAGCCTCATTCCGGTATGTGTATGGATGCACCTGAATTTAAATCACAATTTAGGGAGAAATTAGATTTTAAGAACAGAAATAACCGAGATTTATTTAAGTGAAATAATGCTGTTCAAATGACAGTAAAAAAATTGTGGAAAAATTGAGATGAAATTTTGCCAGATGAATAATATATTTATCAAGAAAAAACATAGAGAATGTGAGAACAAAACTGCTAAGTTTCATAAAGAATCACTGAGCATTCCAAGATAATACATAAAGAACATGTTAGTTGCTTTGGAACGTTAGGCCTGAGCAAGCCTATTGACATTAATATCTTTTATTGACATTTGGCATATATCAAGTTAAGCAATTTGGTTTGCGTTAGTGCGTTGAAACAGTTTAGTCATTAGGGTATGAGCAATTAACTGTGTTCAAAAACTCAGTACCTTCATCCAATTCAAAGACAAAAGAGATTACCATTTCAAGATTGCAATGCATTACTCAAAAAATAGTTTATTGCAATTGTTGCTTTATCTTTGTTTTTCAGTAACAATATTATAGCCATAAGACAGGCACTGGACAGAGAAGTTTACCTGTAGATCACGGGCATGTGCTCTGGCAACAAGATCTGTAGGTGTTTGCAAATAATTACTTACTACAGCAACAACTGTATCCTTCCACGGTCCAATGCCTACCACATATTCCTTGATGTAGTCTAGATAAGCATCAGAAGTGATTTCCCAATATGACTGCAAGTGTGTCATCTTCCATTAAAACTTATAAAGTCAAAAGGGTTAGAATGAGAATATCAGATCTTGCATTCATCGGATATTTAGACAATAATCAAAATTTAGAATTTGTGGTGGCTGGTACAAATATAATAGTCCAGCATTTGACATCCCTGATCAGATTGTGGAAAGGATTCTACAGAACTTGAGACATAAAATTTGCAATTCCACAATCACATATGAGGTTTCTTGCTAGAGCTTGTGGACTTTGGTGTCTGTAGACATTCATTCCTATGATCTACCGATCAAATGTATTGCATTTTAGATCATTTCATCCTAGAGTAACCTCTTGAAAATGAAACCCAAGATATGATATTTGATACTTCAAAATATTTCAGTGTGGACATTTAGAGTAGAATAATGACAACTAGAATAACAAGTAAATCAACTAGTAAATCTTCTGCAGAGAGATTATAGTGACAGAAACCTGATTAGTGTCCTGGGTCGGAATGTTAACATCATCAATCAAGAAGACTTTGGGTAAGTCCGTCAAATTTGATATATACACGAGTGATGTTGGTGCAAAGGACTGGATAAAGATGGGTTGTTTCAGCCACTCTTTTGACATATATGAACCTTTGTATCCATACTTTTGAAGTATCTCAACAAACTTGTCTTCAAATCGCTTACTGCCAGGCCATTTTACCTGACATTACAGAATTTGTAAATGTTTTGTAAAAGAATCTGCTCCGTAATTTAAACTTTTAGCTGTTCACTAAAATCTCATTAAAGTTCAAGAAAAAATAACAGTTTCCAAACTGCCATTGTCAGCATAGTCTAAGAGATTGGGGAGGTCAGTGATAATATCGGAAAAGGAAAAAAAAACCTTGTGATTCTGATTAATCTTAAAGCCCGCTTTTCTGTAAACTGTAAATAGACTTCAAGGTATATCGTGGAAATAAATTTCTTACATGCTGATTGATAAATACAGGATTTTTTATCTCTGGGTATATTCCAACAATTCTTGGTGCATCCAGTGCAATTGATATGTATTCTTCAAATGTAATTATGGGAAATTTGCCTGAGAAACAGCCAAAATATATTATACTCAGTTAGCTATTGCCACGTATGCTCCAAAATACAATAGCATTCTGTTATCATAATAAAATTTACACCGTAAAAATTGGCATTTTACAGAAGAGATATGGCAGGTTACTTTAAGTGATTTAAGCGAAGATCACCAGAGAGTAGATATCCACAATTCATTACAATCCAGTTCCATATGTAGCAAAACTATTAATCATTCAGCATAAACCAAATCAATTGATTAAGAAAAGCTTAGCACATTTCATTTCTTCTTGTTAGTTATTACAATGGTAAATAATTAGATCTTTATTCTCTCATTATTTCGAGGGTGGCTTCATGGGATCCAACCATAGAAACAACTGCTCTGCAAAAGCTCACAAATGTGGGATACTTCATGCACTAGATCATCCTTCATTCTCTCACTACTTTTTCAAAGTAATTAACTAGCCCCAATCCCACAGTTACCCAGTTCAAAGCCAAGTACTGCTAACTGTTAAGCAGCTTTTTGAACTCTAACTACAAAAGGAGGCAAGTCTTTTCTAAACCAGCAACTCTACTAGGCATTTTTTCAAGAAATATACTTTAATGTATTGATAGACCAGAAATGACTGATTTCCGTAAATGCAATATATTTTCAATAAAGTGCATTTAATTGAACTAACCATTATACTGGTGATCCCGGAAAGCATATCTCTGCTTCGTCCTCAATGTCTTCAGTTCTCTGAGAGTAAAATCAACTGCATAGTGGATATAACTATCAGATTTTCTTTTTCAGGTAAAACATAAAACTTGAAAACACGAACTAAAGTTTTCAAGTTTAAGTTCTGCTGACTCCAATACCTGTGAAAAAGCCAGTGATGTTTTCTCCTTGAACTTCATAAGTCCTTTTACGATCTGCAAACTCCTTATGCTCAGCAATGTCAGTTGTGTCATCAAGGTTAACATCATGGAAGCATATAAGAACACCGTCCTTGGAGGATAGAATATCTGTTTCTATAAAATCTGCTCCTTCTTCAATTGCTCTCTGAGAGAAGCAGTTGGTATCAGAACACATATTATATGGTGAAAACACGAGAAAAAAAGTAAAACCAACTTTTGGCATCCAACTAAAGAAATGGCCCCATCAAGGAAGGGACTAACTTCCTGAGATACATCTAAAATGGCCTCGTTTAATTTAATTCAAGAAGAAAAAGAAATAATCTGATCCAGCTAAAGATTTTATTGATAGAGAACTGAAAAAGATTGCTTGACTCATGCATGAACTCATGTATGCACAAAGTTTCTGTCATTAAATAAAGTACTAAGGAAAAGACAATTCAACAATTAATAGAACCAATAATTTGACACTTCCTTGACAAGTGTGTTCTCTCTCAATATGTATTTAGCAAATTCAACGATCAAATATATGAACAGAACGGGAAAAACACACGGATTTAACCAGGTATGCATACATACCATGTATGCGGGAGCAGTTTCTTCAGGAATCTCTCCATTTGATCCTCGATGCGCAATGTTAAATGGACGAAAAGTCTGCAAGGGCTGCCTATGACCATGGACTATTTTACTGGGTAGAGGATAGATTGGCCTTGCATTGCATACAAGTACAAGAGGTAGCAATATGATTGCAACATAACCTGCATTTGCTGTAGTGCCAAAAAATTTATCAATTCTATTAATTAAAGACAAAAAAAAAAAAAGAAATAGGTTATGCTTCAAAATGATTAAATCATCCACATAAAGTACAGCACAAACAACTTAATCTAATGACACAATTACAATCTAAAAATTGAAATAAGATAATGGGAACAAACAATTGCTAACATTCCTCGAATGGCGTGATCATTCATCAAGAGATTGAAGAATATCATCATCAGTGGATATTAGAGCATAGAGAAACGATCAGAAAACCTTAAACCAAATACTTATATTATCTAATCAATCCAGCTAATTCACAATCTCACACCAGTATTGTCAATTTATCATAATCTACTTGCTTTTCCCCCCCACGAAAAAAAAAACCCAGAAAAAACATGGAAAAGCCAAATGAAACAGCAATCAAAAACAAAACTGGAGAAAAAGGAAACAGTTCAAAAAGATCTATCAAAGATCAAACAGCCCAAAAACTGAAACACCAGAGAACCCAGAAATCATTGGAGATGTAGTTCGGAAACTTACATTTTAAAGCCATGTTACTGCCTCAACTTCTCTCTAAAACCCGTCTTTCAAGTTCGGAAACTGCCTTTCACTTTGTCACCCAGTTATGGGTTTCCCTATGCCAGTCAGAATGTGACTAAAGGCGTCAACTTTATATGAAACAGCTTCGGAGCTGATGATATGGAGAATTCTTAGCCGTGGATCAGTATAGGGATCAAGAATATTCCTTTTAGATAGAAATACAGTTTGATTATATCTAAGTTTCGAAATTTATTCTTCTATTATTATCAGTTACCCTCAAGATAAAGAATTTTTCTGCTGTTAATTTGAATCGCCAGTGATTCAGTGATTATGTAGAAGGAAAAAAAAAAAAAGAAAGAAAATTTAACTAAAAGAAAAAAGAAAAATGGTGACGTAAATGGCCCGAATGATAGGAACCGTTGGGTTGACTGTTTTTTTATTTTTATTTTTAAGTTTTGCAATTTGTTTGACTTCTCTAATCAGGTGAGGACAGATTCATCATATGCAGTGGTTTAAGTTTCAAAGTAGAAATAGAATTGGTTGGGAGCGAAAAGTCACGTGAACGGTCAGAATTTAAATAAAAAAGATTGTTTTTAATTATTAACCTATGGTTTCATGTTTTATATCTTTTGTCAAAAAGCCTAAAATAGAAAGGACTGGTTGGATGTTCTATTTTCTTCATTAGAGTTTTGATCTGTCGAAAGGAAAGTCTAAAAAAAGCAAAAAGAGACGACGGGAGAGAAAATAGGATAGTATACTGAGTTTAAGGATTTATCCATTCCCTATAACATAACATCGTTAGAATGGGCAAAAGGAGTTAAAAGACCAAAATACCCACATTATTTATTTAATTATTTTTTTATTGAATAAGAGTTCTCCTTTAAGATAATCTTATGATTAAGTTGAATATTTAAAAATAATGAGAATGAAAATTATTTCTCAAACCCATAATTTAAAAACAAAATGTATTATTCATAATAATAAAATATTTTGGTAAAATCAATAAAGCAAATTTATTACTTCAATTTTAAGGTATATATGGTATTTTTTATTTTAAAAAAACCCATCAAATAAACTACATTCCAAGTTCAAAATAAAGGCAAATATGATCAAATACTAAAAAAAAAGGGCAAATATGATATTTTATGACAAACTAAAGATATCTATGGTAGTATTTTAACTATCGGTAACAGGAATTCAGAGCCGACAGGCCGGAATCCCTATTGCATAATCTTAAAACTCATTATTCCCGATCCAATTCCGGCGGGCTACTAAAAGGAAAAAGAAGAGGAGACAGTGATACGCTTCATTGGGTTGACGACGTCTTCACAGCCTGCATGCCTGACGAATTCTTCCGGAGAGAGGAAGCTGCCATGACAAATGCATACTATGCTCACTTGACCTTTGCTGTACTTGTAAAGAAACCCTTCCACTTTCCTTCCATTAGGGCCATCTCCTACAGTTGTCACAGTAGGCATCCGTTTCATCACAGCCATTCCATCATCTTCGAACCCATTGTTCAGAAGTTTCATCCTTTTCGGTGGATTTTCGAGTTTGGTTTCGGAAGTATCCATTGACTTTCCATTTGCATTTGTCCAAGGCATGGCCCTGGCTTCTGGTGGTGATGACTGTAAATGGGTAGTGCCCCTCTCCGTGATCAGACTTTCTTGTGCTGCATGGAAATTTATTCCAACTAGCTTAAAACATTTCTCAAAGATGAAGTTGAAAACAAATTAGGGTTAGATAAGAAACAATATCAATGTTTCTAAGAGCAGAGCAACTTTTGCTAAGAAAGCCTCTCTCAGATGACTAAGCAATGTGGCTTTTTGTTTTGGAAAATACTTTCAGCTGCAAGTTAGATCATAATCCTGTTGCACTTCAGATAACCATACTTAATATCTACAAGCATCTCCTTTAACTTTCAATTGAAAGTTATATATATATGACTTACCTACACAAGTCTATGAAACCACTCATACACCAAGCCGATCAAAGAAGGGTTTTTTTAAAAATTACTATTGTTTTATTTTTGCTCAGTAAATGGTGAAAAATATCTTCATTTGAACAAAAAAAACCTATTTTTGCTCAATAGATGGTCAGAAATGGTGTAAACTCATACATCGAATGTAGACAAGTCTTATCTTGTTGGTAAATAAGTTTCTCTAAAGGCAAAGGATAAGTCAATTATGTATTCATCAAATTCTAATATTTTGACTCCCTCTTTTTCTTTTTCTTTTTTTCCTAACTTTTATCCTAAAAGAAACATCTAGAGTCAATTTAATTTAAGCTCAAGAGCATTACAATTTTTGTTATGTAATTTGTTAATTCAATAAACAGTCTCATTGCACATACTAAATTGATGCTAACATTTTGCATATGAATCATACAAGCATACAAGCAAGCAAGTAATAAATTTCTATTCTCTAGCCATACAAGCATGAATTATCAGCGCGGCGAACTTTTTAGTCAAAGAGAGAAATAAAGTATGCATATAAGATCATATAAAGGATGTGAAGAATTGAATAAACAAAAAGTTGCGCTCAAACCCCAAAGAATAGCATGAAGCTTAAGCACCTCAAAATCATACACAAATACATATGCAGATGTTTATTCAGGTGTGGAGCTAAATGTAGTGGAAGGGGCGCAAATGTCCCCCCAAGTCTCGAACCTAGACCATCTTGCACTTTTAACGGGCTTTCAACCATTTTGCCCCCCTTACATTTATATAATCTTCTTCCAATTAAATTTTGTACTATTTTGAACCCCTTACTTTTATATAATCTTCTTCTAATTAATTAAACTTGAATATATGCTCGAAATTATGCATATAGATTAAATCACACTTGTGAAGATGGGAACATCCACTTTCCACCTCAACTTGGCATATAGATCCTTCATTCATAAGATGCTCAAAACCGACAACCGGTTTATGAATATGCATGTGAAACTATTCGGCAAAGCTTCTTAATATGGATTTTTAAATACAATGTCATATATGTTTTTATCGATACATGCTAGGGCTCGATTCGACTTCTATAAATGGCAAATACACAATCATCACGTCCCTTTCATTTTTGTCGATACGCGGAGGGGTTTATTCTTTCTTGTTTTGTCGGCTTACCATTAAATTCAAGATTTGATTGCTTCATTCAAAACATTCATAGCTGACGAATCGAATATTCCTAGATATCACATTTGCCTATATATTTCCATAAATTCTACTAGCCTATTTGCTTCACCCTTTTTAGGTGTTTCCTCGATATAGTTCTATAGATGCCATACAAACTAGCAATTGCCCTGAAATGCATGCTAAGCAATATAGCATTATTCTTCATTTTTATTCAAGCAAACCGACTATGACCAATTCACTAATTATAACAACCCTCTTACTTTAAACTAGTTTAGTTTTTTCAATGATCTACAATAATTTTCATATCTAATGCTTATCAATCCAATAAACAATGAGATCGAGATTTCCAAGTTAAAAATTAATCCAATAGACAAATGCTACTAAAACTCTGTAATAATCTTTTGAGCATTTGAAATCTAATGCTTCATAAACCTAACGTCCAACTATCAAAACATATCGAATGTAACAACTTTAAGCATGTATTAAAGAAAAAAATTAACTTCTAGTTCAATTAAATTAAGCATATATAACAAATAAGGAAAAGTTACCTATACCTTCAAGTTTTCTACTGGATTTCGAAGAGACCTGTCTATTGATTTGAACAAGGGCACGGCACAAGGCAGGACTTTTAGCAGCAGAAGCAGCAGCCCATGCAGCAACTTTAGAAGGTGAAGAAGGCATTGGTTCTCTAACAGGAGATTTCTCTCTTTTATTAACTCCCTTTCTATTCCTCTGCCTTATAAACAAACCTTCAGCAGTATCAATTTCCGTTCTAGGCAAAGCCATCAAAGTAGGTTTCCTCTGTTTCTGCTCCATCTTTGTAGGAACAGAGCAAGACCTAGCCAATGAAAGAAATGACTCAAATTGCCCATTTTCCTTTTTTGGGTTGAAAATTCCAATAACGGATGATGATCTTGATAATAGAGGTGTTTCGTAGGAATTGTCATAGTAAACCCCACCTAAAGAAAGTCCAAGATCGATTTTTTCATTTATTTTCTTTTCTTGATCGGTATTCAATTGGGTTTTTTCTTTGAGTTTCTCCTGTAGAAGAAGTCCTTTCAAAAGGTGTTTCGCATGCCCATTGTTTTGCATGGAAAAGAATTTGGTTTCACTATCACCGATTCTCACTTTCTTAACAATTTCTGACATTAAAACAGAAACTGCAAGCTTCTTCTTTCTTCTTCTTCTTCTTCTTCTTCTTCTTCTTCTTCTTCTTCTTCTGCTTACATAAAACATATATATAAGTTAGACAACATAAAATATTTGAACTAAAAGCTTAAAACAAGAATACCCAACTGAAGAATCTGAAGAAATCAAGCTCAGGCATGTTCAAAAAATCTATAAACGAAGAAAAATATATATATAAAAAAAAGAAAGAGTAGCAGAACTTATAAAACCAGTAGAAAAGAGGCAGAAAAAAAAAAAGGAAAAGGGTGACGAACCCAGATGAAGATGTAGAGAGAGAGGCTGAGACAGAGGAAACACTGAAAGAAAATCGGTTTAAAATCCAAGAAAACGAAAGAAAACAGGTTTTTTCTTTGTTTGGTTTCTACAACATGACAACACGTTGTGAGAGGAGAACACGTGGCAAGCAGTGGGAAGAGAGAGAGAACGTCATGTACGGTCTTTTAGTCCCCCTTCTTCTTCTTCTGTTCTGTGTGCCCACTGTCTGAATCTGCTGTTGCATTTGCATTTGCAAGTTAAAGAAAAAAGATGTCTCTTTTCTCAATTCAGTGCTGACTCATTGCACCAGAAAACACCTGTTGCTTGCTTTACCGCGCCCTTCTGTGTCTTCAGTCCATTTGGACTAAAAATCTTGGTTTTGAAACTTGCTTTTGCCTTATTTATTTTTTGGGGCTTTTGGCTAGTTTTTAGACTTTAAACTTATCTAGTTAGAAATGAAAGTCGAGTAGAGAGATATTGACTATTGGATCATAAGATGTACGGTGAACATTCAGTTAATCAAACGAATTAGTTTGATTTTGATTCATTTAAATATACTTTTACATATTCAAATTCGAAATCAAATTGTATGATGTAAATCGAATTAAATTTGATTATTTTCAAATCATATAATAACCAAACTAAAAAAAAAAAATTAAATAATTTTATATACCTAAACTAACCATTAATTGAATTTCTAAAACAATTATTCAAATGCTACTAAGATATATGATGAATCCGTTTCGTTTGATTTTTAGTTAAAAATTGAGAATTGTTTATTCCTAAGAAACTCAAGCAAAATATACGAGTTTTAAAAATCAATTTACGCTGTATTAGATAAAATTAACTATTTTAAGTCATGTTTGTAATAATTTTATATATAAAATTTAGTATTTTGACTTAGTTAAAGCTCTATTTTTATTATTTATGGTGTTTGCTGGTGGCTTTTATTTTAGTGTTCATAATTTAAGTGAGCGGATAACACGTTTGATGAAACATTAGTTAAAACAACTGAACACTAAAGATTATATCAAAAGTTATTATTAAATATATATAGTTTAATCGAATTTAAATATTTTTATACATAATATTTTTGGTATAATATGTATTTATTCTTTTTAATATAGTAATTCATAAACATATTGAAAGATTAAAATGTATTTATCAAAAAAATAATAAGAGCTTGAGTAAATTGCAATTCTAAATGAATTTATTAGATTAGATTAGGAGGTTGAAATCTAAAGGCGATAGTATTTTATTTAAAGAATTAAAAGGTAATAAATTAAATAAAAAAATGAAAAGCTTGGTTTAATTTAAATTTAGAAGTAAGCAAAAGTAAATGGAGTGTGAAGAAATTTAAAGAAAAAAATCAAAATAGGGTTTGAAGAATACTAAACAAAGGGTAAGTTGGAGGGAGAGGAGGGAGGGGAGGGAAGCAAGAGAGAGATTGAAAAAGCCACTTTTGCTGAGCTTAGAGAAGTGTGCGGTGTCAGTGTTGAGGGTCTGGAATAGACACGCGTCAAAATCAGAGGCATATCGGCAGCGCTGATTCCCGGAATAGGTATAGGTGTACTAGGTGGGTTTTGGTTCGGTAGTTGGCATATTATATTGTTTTCAATTTTCAATTTCGGCTGCGTCTCAAGCCGTCAAAGTTTGTAACCGAACTTCACACGCATGCGGCCTTTTAACCATACCCAACCCTTCAACAAACACAAGGGTAACTTGGTATTTATTTCATGACACTCACCAAGCATATTAGTAGTATTATTTAATTCCTGCAATTTTAAAAATTAAATTATTTAATTTTTATCTTAACTAACACAATTTTAACTATCAACTATAAAAAAATACACAATTTTTTTTTACATCCACCGTTTTTTTGTAAAAACATCGAGACTTATCCATTAATTAATTAAAATCGAGAATTATATAATACCTTTTTTTAATTTTCATAATAAAAAAGTGCACAAATATTTTTTAATTGAAAAAAATATATTTTATAATTTTTTAAAATGAAATTTGGATATGTTTTTTTTTTGTTAAAAAGATAGTGGAATTGTTTTATTTTTCTATACATATTTATTATTATATGAGTTAAGTGTGTAAACCCAATAATTTAATTTAATATTATAAGGTTAATAAGTGTAACATGATTTGATCTTATTTTCATTAAAAATACAGAAATTAAAAGGTTTCGGTTCAAATCTTACATTTATGAAGCTTTTACCAAATTAATGAGAATTATTAAAAGAATTACTTTTATTGTGTATTATTGTAATCTTATTTCGATTTCATTTAAATAAAAAATAATTTAGTAAAAAATCTAATTCTGATATAAAGTAAATTCCATTTGTTTTCGTTAAAGATATTTTCTAATAATTAATTTTTATTGTTTAATTACACTATTGAAAATTAATTTAAAATATTAAAATATTTATATTAATGTATAAGAGTATAAAAATGGTTAGAACTACATTGTTAAATATATTTTAAAAAAAAAATCCATGGAAAAAAAATTACAATAGTTGTAAGTGATCCTTAGTGAGAATTATTTTTATTAATTAAATTACCACTAAAATTCCAAGTTATAATATAAAATAAGTCAAGTATTAAACAAATAATTTATTTGCATTTTTTTATTCAAAAAAGTAATTTACATTGGCTACAGTAGTATATGATCCACATGGTTTGGTTGGGGAGAAAGGCAAAATTTTCTGGGGCACTAATGAACATGGATCAGAGAAGAAAACTGATAAGGAAACATGCACAGAACAATTCTATGATTACAGAACGTTATTTAATTCCAAAGGTGTTCAGAAACAAGTCCACATAAAGAAGTAATGTGATTAAGATATGGTAAAAATTAAGGAGCTCACCCATTAAATGGAATTCAAAGATAGGTAACAAAGTACCATCCACTGTTCGAAATAGAAGCTGAAACTCCTTGAACACTATTCTAATACATCAGGATTTTGAGCTCAGCATTGTAGCAAACTATCATCCACAATTATACTGCCATGAGTTCTCCGTAATTCCGCATAAGAAAAATGGATCCTCCGAAAAGTCCAGCAGCACGAAGCAATTTCTGGAAGAAGAAAAATAATGGATTTGTCAATGCAGACGAAAAGGGAAACTCAGTTTGTAATTTGCATGGAAGAACAGGTGGCATTCTATGATAATCAGTTTCCAAAAGTTCACTTGATTGATGGGCAACAGTTCACCTAACCATCAATACTATGAAACCACATATTACTACAGAGATCATTCATTACACAGATTCTCCAAAGGCAGGCTCATAAACGAATGGTATAGAATAAATTAAACTATTAAAATCAGCTGATGACTCTACCAATTGAGGGAGATAACCTATAAAATTACACAAGCTGGAATCAACATTAGGATACTATCCTGAAACTCAATCCAGGAAGAGATCTTATATGGAACCAACCTAACCGTTCAATTGAAGATTTCCTTTTTCAAGCCATGGAAACAAAATACTAATATGATAAATTTGAGTGAATTCACAAGTAAAAGCAGCTTAGGGCTACCTTACAAGTCTTCACTAAACAAAGCCTGAATATATGATACTGAGTTCGGAAATTTGTCAAATTCACCTAACACTATGGTTTGTAACAGACCCGTTAAGCCGTCCCTTCCAGGCCTCTACCATACACTTGTGCAACCATGGCTTACACTCTTAACCTAGAGAAGAGCCCTCTTGATACCAGGCAGGAAATAAACCCTCGATTCTTAAAAAGTAAATTTATATTCAATTAAATTTTCCTATAATTTGTACCATGTTTTATGTTCAAGATCAGGGGAAACTTAAACATCCTTTAATTAACTTAAAAGATCTTTTCTTTTTTCTTTTTTCTTTTTTTTGCTTTTTTCCACTGTATTTTCATGTATTGGAAGATATCCTGCTCCCAAAGCATAAAGCTTATCTCTAGACATAAACTCTCAAATAAAAATTTATTAACAAGAGCAACAATCCCAAGCAACTATGTTATGAAGGCATTTGCAAAACCAATAAATAGCCTATATATATAATTCCACAAATTACTTCAACCACAGAAACAGTTTCAATCTCTCACTTTTTCCTACCCTCCCTTTAACTGACAGTTAAACCTACAATTTCAATTAAATTAAATAAAAATCTAATATTCAAAGAACCCATGGAACATATACAGAAATTGCAATCAAGAATTACTAAACACGACAAGCCCAAACAGTCAATTTGAGGGAAGCATCAAATTTCAGAACCTTCAAAAATATTATGCAAGAATAAATAGTTATAAATTGGAATCAGAAGGACACAAAAAAATGGAGAAGTAAAATCACGGAATCACCAAGAAAATGCTAACGTAATAGATTGAACAAAATTACTGAGCGCTGTACATACCATGTTTAGGGCCCACTTCTCTTCATCGTAAATTTGAGAATTCAAGAAAGATTTCAGCTTCTCGAGAGAAATCATAGAATCGGCCATTGATGCAATTTGAAAGGCTATAAGATATTGCCTGTGAATCTAGGGTTTTACAAAGAAAGAAGAGGGTTTTTCTGTCTCTTGGCGAAGGAGCATTGGACTCGTGGGTTTTAGGGTTTTAAATGGGAGGTCGTGCGAATTTACAAATAGGCCTCCACCGTGTAATTTACGTGGCTTGTTACGTTAGGGGTAAATATGTACAGAAGCAAAAAATTTGGAGGGACCTACTATATACCCTGAAGTTACAAATTTTGTTAACCTTATGCAAACTTAGCAAATTTAGACTAAGAAAGTTCAGATTAGATTAAATTGTCAATGTGTTATGATTGATCATTTCAATTATGTGAAAAAAAGAGAGATCTCGACACTAAAATCAAGAACGTATTATATTTATTTATAATTTAAAATATTATTATAATAAAATATCAAAATTCATAGCAATATAAATAAAGTGAAAATTGCATCACAGTACAAAGTTAAGGTTGAAACTGTTGCGTTAAGCCTCCCTATAAATAAGTTGATAGAGCATACATTCAGTAATGACTGCAGGACGCAGCAACCCTGCACCTAAACTGAAGAAGCTCTTTGCTAGTATCATTCTTATCAACAATCACCTCTATAAGCACAAGCGATCCCTTTTATCTCCTTTTACTATCTCCATTGCTGAAATTAATTCTTTCTTAGAACAAACCTAAACAATAAACAAGAACAAAAATTTTTTGGATTTAACAAAAAGAATTAAATTGATCCGTTAAAATTTTTTTAAAACATTCTTGGTTTAGCTACCTTAGTTGTCCAACACTTGCCTTCACTATTGTCTATAGAATTAACAAGACTAACATAGCTCCAGTTCTTCATTATTTTGTAGGATCCATCACGGAACATAGCTTCTGTTGAGTGACCTCCATTATTGATCAAGAAGATTATGCTTTTATGACCCCGTCGAAGCATTGTTGACACTTCTTGTGCAGCCATCTGCACTGGTCATGTCTTTGTCAATTGATGGTTCATAATATATAATACAGTCCTTTTTCTTAAAACCAAAATCTTGTGGCCTTAAAATCATAAAATTTTGTTTCTCAGGATTTTGTTAACACCCATTCGAAAACAGAACAGTTGGAAATTGTGCATGATTTTTATAATGGAATTTGTTGAAGCTACAAAATGATAACACCTGAAAACTTCCATCTCCAAGACAAGCTATAACTCGCTTGTCCGGTGCAGGCTGTGCATAACCAAGAGTCGCACCAACTGACCAACCAATTGATGAATATAGAATTAGAATTTGAAACCTGCAAGGATTAATGTTTCCCAATTATATAGAAAATATGTGTAAACATGAATTGTGTATATATACACACACACTGCTTACCCACAACCCTGTGGCAATTTCAGTATCTGGCAATGAACCCATGGGTACCCCGTCTCAGCCACCACAACCATATTATCTAACATTTTCTGTATGTGCTTGAAAAGAACACTAACCCTTAAGAACTCTTTAGCCTCAGATTGTAAAGGAAGTTCTCTTTCGGGAAGAACACATATTCTCCTTCAATTCCGATAAGCATTAGTATTGTAATCAATCCTTTCTTTTAATTTTTCAAGAAATTCTTTCAATGGCACGCACCAACAAATAGACATATTTGGAATAATAACTCTTTCAGATTCTCCCATGATAGCTTTATTTTTATTAAAGAGTAGTGAGCTACCGACAGTGCTTAAATCATCAAAAATTGGTCCTGTAAATAGTAATGCATCAAAAGTTTCAATTATTTCAGCACAGAAAGGAGCGCTTGCTGCTCCCCAGTAAGTTCCAATGAAGTTAGGGAGATTTTCTGGCACAAGGCCTTTTGCTGCTGGCATTACTGAAATTGCATAACCACAAGAATCTGCTAACTGAACAAAAGCATTGCAGGCTTTAGCTACGCGGAGTCTTGGTCCGGCTACTAGAACTGGATTTGTTGCTTCATTTAAGATTTCTACAGTTGCTTCTACTGCTAATTTCTGAGCCATATGGTTACTTATTTTGAAATAACAAAATTTAAGGTCAATCAAAGATGTTTAGGAGAAAAGACTCTCAGGTTTAAATTCCTGACTTCTTGCATCACCAAACAAGTGAATATTAAAAATTGTCAGGGTTAAACTTCAGATCTTCTGCATTACAAAATGAAAAAGAAAAAGAAAGGAGGGCAATAAGCTCTTGATCTCCTGCATTATTAAACGAGAAAATAGAGACTGTCAGTATTTATACTCTTCTCCCTGCATTACGAAACAGACAGTCTGTAAACTCCTGATTTCCTGCATTACTAAACAAGTGAATAAAGATTATCAAGATTTACGTGTTTCTTCGAATAAATGTATATGAAATTCATTTCTTCCGCAAATGATTTTCATTGAAAAAATTAATTTATAGATACTGGACTACCAAAAGTACTATAGCATGTAGTCTTACTTGCTGGAGAAAATGAGAGGAATAGGGTCTGGAATGAAGCTGGGATAAGGGGCGGTTGCCAAATTACGGCTGATGCTAATATAAACAGGCTTGCTTTCTTCTAAACATTTTGTGATTGCTTTATCAGTTTGTTCTTGTGCATATTGCAAGTCATTGATAATGGCCTACAAGAGGAAAACATTACAGCATTAAATGAGACTTCAGTAAGCAAAATGTTCGATATAGCATTGTGCAATGTCAGGGTTTTACTTGATGACAAGTGACAGCCTGAAAGCAACGAAGCTCTTGGCAAAAATCAGGCAATCCAAGAGTATGGTGAAGAATACTATTAGAACTAGGACCTCCAACAATGCAAATGACAGGCAAATCTTCACTGTAACTACCAGCAATTGCATTTAGAATGCTAAGGCTACCCACTTTGAAAGTAACAACATATGCACTAACTCCCCGTGCCCTGGCATAGCCGTCAGCTGCATAGCATGCATTTAGCTCATTAAAACCTCTACCAGGTTAAGCCTTGTCTCTGCAATGAAGTAATCTAGAAGGGTTTGGTTAAAGTCACCGGGAACTGAGAAAATATCAGTGACGCCAACTTGAACTAGCCGGCGAGCCAGGTGATGGCCTAGTGTTCGTGATAATGAGGCTTGTGGGAAGTTGTGCTTGCCATTTTCCATTTTTGGGTAATTGATTGAGAAACTTAGCTTCTTAGAATTGCATATGCATTACACATTTTTTTATAGTTGTTTGTAATGGTGAGGCTTCTGATTGAGAAATTAGGTTTTTAGAATTGCACATTCATTACATATTTTATTTTTGTGCGAAATTTCTGGCCATGGACGTTTCCACTTGACACTATATTTTAAATGTCATTTCCCTGTATCATTTTTCACATTTTTCAGTTTTGTTTCTGTGCAAAATAAGGAGACATCAAACTTTGCTCTTTAATGATTACGTATTTTTGAAAGTGTAACATTTTTGTGCTCGTTGCATGCACAAAAATTCTCCTAATAGCAAATAAAAATAAACAAGATAAATAAACTAAATACAATTTTATTTGGCATCAAGAAAAGGAATCTGAACTACATATCTGGTCCTGCGGGCGACAGGTACATTGCACCAGTGGTGGCTCAACTCAATTGGCACAGAAAAACGACTCTGAACTACACATGGCAGCAACCGAAAGGTGCACTGAATGGATAAAAAAACAGTGGGTCTTGGGAGAGCTTTTAGCCGTTAAAGGGGGCCTGTAGAATGCTTGTCTCTAGGGCCCGGTTGCCTCTATAGCTAGCCTCGTTTAGCAAGCCGAGGGGAGCTGGGTTTGTGTCGTTTGGCGCCTGGGATAGTGTGGTTTGGGACACAGGACTGGGGCAAGTCAGCAGTAAGTTTTTAGCATTTTGAAGGCCTTTTTCACTGGTTCTTGCAACTTGTTCAATGGAACTCCACTCCTAGATAATACCTATAAGACCCTTTCCATGACTTGAGGATCAATTTTAAATTAAAAAAAAAATGAAATTCAAATTACAATGGGGTGTTAGTTAATTTTTGCTTAATAGGGTCTCTCTACCAAGTAATTGATATTAGATTTCTTAAATACAAGTGGGGATATCATAGATTATTATATTTATTTAATACCAATTAATATCATAAGGATTTAGTAAAATTATAAGAAAAAATTACTATTTTATTCCTGAGGTGTTTGACCAATTTAATAACTTCATCCATCTATTTGGTCAAATTATTCGAACATCCCCAAGTTCGCCTTGCTTAAACTAAAATAAAATTTCAAAGTATTTCTCTAGTTGCGTACCACTGCTTACATTTTGGTTATATAAATGTCAAATTATCAACAATTCAAATGAATAGTATCAATAAATTCAATGTTGAAGGAAAGCATAAAGAAGTGCTTACCAAACAAATACTGCCACGTGGACAACCCAACCCAACAAAATCCAAGATGGCTTCAATTGTCCATCATTCATTGAGTTTGGTGGTGGCTTTGGCCTTTGAGACTTATTCTTCTCCGGAGGAAGAAAATGATAGAGTCCACAACAATTTCTGCAAGTAGTAGAGTGATTCCATACCTCTATTCCTATTCTAATAGAATGAAACCTTCAATAACAGAAAATTCTCTCTTTTCACGTCTTCTAATCAAATCCATGGCTACCCAGAAACCATTGCCATCTTCTGCTTCCAAAACTGTTAGCTCTAGAAAGGTTAGTTCATCTTTATATATGATATTTTCTTCTTCGAGTTTTGAATTGGTAATTTTAGCTTTCAATTTATTGGCATTTATTTGTTTATATGTTCCTAATAATGCAGAATTCAACTGTGTTTCCTCTTGGAGAGAAAGGACCGAGAAAAGAGCTATTAGCGACCTCACCTCCAGTAAAGCTGCTAACAAGGGTGGAGCAACTGAAGCTACTGAGCAAGGCAGAGAAAGCTGGCTTGTTATCTGCTGCAGAGAAGTTTGGTCTGTCTCTGTCAACAATTGAGAAATTGGGTTTGCTTTCAAAGGCAGAGGAATTGGGTGTTCTCTCTGCAGCTACTGACCCTGGGACTCCCGGAGCTCTGTTAAGCCTTAGCTTGGGATTACTGTTTTTAGGTCCCTCTTGCGTTTATTTTGTTCCTGAGGATTCCATTTGGGAAATTGTGTTGCAAATTGCAGTTGCACTGCTTAGTGTTGTTGGTGGATCTGCTGCTTTTGCTGCCTCAAATTTTGTATCCAACTTGCAGAAATCAAACTAAAATTTGACATGCCCTGTTCTGTGTTATACGAGTTTATTTCGTTTCTGTATCAATTCCAATTCATCGGAAAATTCCTCAATGCATTACTCTGCTACAGCTACTTCAGTTTTCTTCCTTTTATTTAATTATTTTGCACGATTACCAGAAGAAACCAATAGTTGTGCCACTTATGAACAGTAAAGGATTTCCAAGAAATTTATGGTTCATTTTATGCTTGCTGAGTGAGACGAGGGGAAAGTGGTAAGGGTTATGGAGTAAAAAAAGAGGAGCAATATCAATTTTAACAAAATTATATAAGCTTTCATTAAAGATTACATAATTAATCCGAAATAGAATTTTTCATGTCAAGTAAGCTTTCATGAAATTCCCCAGAGGGAAAGAAAGAAACGAAAAAAGAAAACAAAAAGCGAGAACCGAAAACAAGGATTAACAATAATGTTCTTGTGTAAAGTTGCAAATAAGAAAATGGAAAACCTGAACTTCTAATGTCTTGATACCCCTCATTTTGTACTGTCAAAAAATCATCTATGAACTTTTCATCTATGTCAAGTAGAAACTGAACTACCTTTTACCCCACCTTGACGACCTCCCCTTCTACTTCCATTCTGATTCGTCCGCTGGTAGTCATCTCCATTGCGACCTGAACCTTTGGGTCGCCCTGAAAATTCACCCTGGTTTCTGAATTCATTCCTGCCATAACCCCGACCCCCAAAGTTCCCACGGTTCTTGAAACTGTCACTCCGAAAACCACCTCTTCCTGAGGGGTACCTCCCTCTCCCACTGCTGCTAACTGAAAAAACCAGTAATATTTTCACTCAATGTAGTATGATTATGGGCATAAAAAAGTATGCTTCAGAAAATCAACTCAATAACTTAGTTAATTTTAAAATAAAAGATTTGAGTAATTAAACAAGGAAAGTTACCTCGGGTATTTGTTTTCTTTTCCTCTACAATCGCTTGACGATCCCCAATATTGATAGGTGAAGCCTGAAATTTTTTTCTCGATAATATTAATTGTATAACAAACTGACATAATAGCCAGTTAGCCACATGCAAACACAGCGCAATAGCAGCCAAAGTGAAAGTGACACTCAACCTCCAAATAAATTATATCAATATCCCCTTCTAGAGAGAAAAGAAGAAAAGATGCTAAATGATGGTAAGGTGGAGAGGCAAAGAGGAGAAAACCACAATTATTCTCACAACTTGGTGAGTAGCAGTACTGCCGATGATCTAACATGCACTAGAATAGAATGGTAGGCATGTGTCAAATTTCAAAATGTGCAAAGACTACCAACAAAAAGGAGTTAAGCATTGCAGTAATAGATCTATTACCTAGTCTATACTTCTGACAACAGGAACCAGCAAAACAATCCCACCCCAAACACCAGCCGCATATTTATTGCTGCACCTTACTTAAGGCTCAAGGGCTTGCACCTCAACAATCTTCAGGCTCGAGAAAGGTGCGCCTTTTTATTTTTTGTTTTCCAGAACAAGTCACCTAGAGTTTTCTTTCAATATAAAGATATCTAGCCAACACTTGCTTATGCAAAATAAATAAATAAATAAAAGAAATAAAATGCAACACAAAAACCGGTGATGGGCTTTGTAATCCAACCTGCACTCCTTCCTCTAGCACTCACCTCTTGCAATCTAAGTCTTTAGCTCACATCTATTCAGATATGCCTCTTTCAATTTATCTTTCCCATATTTGCTTTCTTTTTTTCTTTTTCTTTTTCTTTTTCTTTTTCATTTTTTTGAGTCTACTTGTTTGTCTTAACTCTAATATCTTAAAATATAACTTGTCATGTTGCCCTTTTTTTTTTTTTTTCTGATTTATGTGTGTTTCTTTCCATGTTTTTCTAATTTTTTCTCTCTTTTTTTAGCTTGAAATATAATTTTCAGATTTATGTTTTTTTTTTTTCACGTCTTCACTCAGGCACACACCTTCACCTGGAGGCTAGTGCCTAGGCTCCAGCAGCCCTTTGCATCTTGCGCCTTTAATTACTATGACCAACCCTCCCTAGAGACTTGGAAAAAATGGACATGCCAACCGGCAATCAGACCTTTAGCATCGAACCTCAAAAGCTCAAACCAGAAAGTTCCATGCAGCTATATGAAAGAGGGGATCCTGGCACTCTTTACATAGCCAAAGAGGGCAACAGTACACCAGGCTACCCTGCCTCTCCCCTTCATGGTTAATTGCAAACTGCCCAATTAAGAAAAGAGCTACAACTTCAACAATCAATGAGCAACAACAGCTAGTGACAATCAGCAAGGTCATATAGACTGGCTACTTCAAGTAACTGCATAATAACATCTAGTGGAGTTATTGAAGAGGAGTTTACTGAGGAAGGTATGCCTATTGATGATGGGTAAAGATATGCTTGTGTCTTGGCTGATAACAGAAGTGGCAGCTGCCTCAAGTGGCACCCATATTATATTGTTCTGCATACCCCTCACAAAGTTTAGCCAGTAGGTTCAAAACAAGGGAAGGACAAAAAGAGCAGAAAAAGGAAGAAAAAAAGCAAGAAGGGTCACAAATAGGCATTCTACACCGAATTGAGTGTGTGGCAGAAGCAAAAATATTGATAAGGTCTTCTCCCAAATAAAAAGTGGTTGATTGTGCTCTATCTGCAGTGGATTGGGGGTTTCCAAGTAGATGTGGTGCGTACTGGGCGTTATGTAAAACTCGCAACAATGCTGAATACTTGTATGAGTGGCAATGGCTGATTAAGGATTACCTCATGAGTGGAAGAAGGGTGACCGGAATTTCGGTTTATGCAGGTCCAAGGGGCATTAAGTAGCACGAAAAGAAAGTATTGTTACTTGGGCTGTTTGATAGCAAAAGGATTAGATATATATATAGCTAATTCAGGTCCTAGAAATCAACTCATCAAATTAAATGGTCCATGACTTTCTGGCCACACTGCTCATATGATAGAACATAGAATGTAGTTCCTTGGGTGTCTAAATATCCATTTCAGGCAATGTCATTTGGATGCAGAAACTAATACAATTCCAAGAGAGAGAGAGAGAGAGAGAGACAGGAAAAAAATGCGAATATAATAAGCGTCTCAATAAAACTTGTCCCTGAAAGCTAACTATCTCAGAGGGAGGGCACAAAAGCCTTATTTATCCAATATCAAGTTCCCATAGAACCAATCTTGGACATTGCAACTATAACATTCCAGCACACTTTTACAACTGCTGTCCTTGACAGTGGTATGTTAGAAAATTAACACAGTCCAAAGAGCAAAAAAAGGAAAAATAATTGTTAATCTTGAGGTTGGATTCCCAGTAAACCATAATGCTATTATAGCATTTATTTGTGGTGAAAATTTATAACCTTTTAGCACTAACAACCAATTACGAGAACTAGTTCAATTATTTGAGCATATAGAATTTAAGATAAAGAACTGCAATGATGAAACAGAATAACATCTAGGTAAAGCCACATTTATGCTAAAATCATGATCTGGATTATAGGATATATACCAGGAATAAAAAAACAATTCGTGAAGTTATGTCACTATTAGAATCAGACATCTACAGGATTGATTAGGATTATTATAGGATTAGCAGAATTGTTAAGATCAAATAGGATCTTCAGGATCACATCACAGGATGATTGATTACATAAAACAATGAAAGCAAGTGATTCAGTATTTTGAAAGAAACCAAAGCTCTAAAGTGCAAAATAACAACAGTTCTCACTATTCCATGAAAATTTTTGGTTTAATATTATATGGGGGAAAAAGATGTTTTCCTGTAATAGGACTCAGATTTTCAGAATTTGTGAATTCCATAATTCTTAATCTGATTTCGATAAGCTTAGTAACCACAAAGATAGACCAAAATACCACAGAAAATAAAAGGAGTATGATTATTAAGCACAACAAAATAATAGATGTAAAACAAGGTAGAGGATAAAGAAACTTATAGCTAGTTAAATAAGAAAGCATTAGGCAGTACCTCAAGTGCACTTTGCATGGAACTCAATGTTTCAAATTCCACAAAGCCAAAACAGAATCCTTGCTGCAAACCATCAGAAATAACCATAAGTGATATGTCCAATAATTGCTTAGTTAAACAAAAATTCACAAAATAAAGACAAAACACACCTTATTGCTTCTAACTTGGATGCCACCATGCTTAATTGGGCCAAATTTTTTAAAGATCTCATCAAGTTGTGCAGGTGTTGCATTAAATGGTAAATTCCGCACATATATGGAGTAACCTTCAGCTACAAGCACAACATGAAAGAAAATATGAATTAAGCAAGTATAATTAAAAAAGCAATAGTGCCTCTTCCACATGAAGCACAGAGGTAAAAAGACTAATACATAAACCGTGCCAGTTCTTCATTCTCTTTTTTCTTGATTATTAAGAGTTGTCTTATCCTTAACCTGCTCCATAGTCAGGTTCCCAAATCCTGCCCCACCCATCACCTAGGTTTGACCTATGTCTTTTGCAATATGTCTTTTCCATTGCAAAGGACAGGGTAGTGCCATCAGGATATCTCCCTGGGAGATGGTCCTGAGGAATGCAATGCTCTGAATTCACATCAGAACGAAAAATTTGCATATTAACAGTCAAAGAAGAAGAAGAAGAAGAAGAATGGGCCAACTTAAGCAGTTTGCAAATGTTCCTTTGACTCAACTAGATATTCTCATATCAAAAGGAGTTGAATATACCTTCTTCGTGGACATCACTGCTTTCAGGAGCACCACCACTAGAGGGAGCAACAGCCTCTGGTGCATAAGCAGTTTTTACAGAGTTCAGCAATGGTTTCTGAAAGTTTGCAGGACCTGCCTTTGCATGAGTGGTAGCTGTGTAGTCTGAACTAGACATTGTACCTTTCATTACTTTCAGCTACATAAAATTCAGGCTTAAAAATGTCAAAATAGGCCAAAGAAAAGAAAGAAGTCTCGAAATACAAAGAACAACAACAATCATCTCACAATTGAAGCATATGATTTCTTGGGAGCATCCTCAAGGGCTGCAGGAGCTGCATCGACACTTGTGAGAATTTCATTATGGATTGAATCAGTTTGTTGTTCAACAACCTCTTCATCAATCACAGATCCTTCCTCCTTATCAAAAGGATCACAAACTTCAGCACCATTATTAAGATCCTCCTCCTCAGAGGATGTAGTAGGATCGACCGTAAGATGATTGGTAACTTCATGGGGATCTGGAACCAGATTAAAGCAATTTCAACATCTCAAGATCTCAACAAATTACAATAAGGAGGGAAATGATAAAAAAAAAAAATCATGCCAACCTCCTTCTACAATATCACCCCAACCAGGCTGTGTTGTCGAGGTTGTAGGCATGGCAGTTTCATTGACACCATTTGTCAAGAAATCATTTGCCAATGATTCGTCCTCTCCAACAAACCTAAATACATCATTCAACACAAAGTAGCCTTTGTCCTGTGGAGCAAGGAAAAATGTTTGAGAGAATTTCTTTTTCACATTGTCCTTTCCAGTCAAGCAGCCTGTTACAAGAACAATGACCCCTTTCTCATAAGACTCCTGCGCATCTGCAGTTTTTATTTCAGCTGTGTAGTCTTCATAATTCAATGAAAGAATCTTATCATTGATAGCCTGCTCAAAAATAAAAGGCATGAATTGAATATCTAAACAACAGCCATAATTGTTAATGTTTGGCTCAACTTGCCAACATCATTGAAAATTCAAGTTCAATCCGAGGTAAAGAAAAAAATCCCCTGAAATGGTTGTCATTAATGGACTGCTCCATAGAGGACTATAATAAAATTTAGCTAATATGAATCTCAAAACCTTTAAACTTATATATCAACAAATCCCCAGAAAGCATAACAAAGCCATATCACACATCAACTATCAGCATCCTCAGAACAGTTTTCTACATTTCAAGGTTTCCATAGAAGCAATTACTAGACATCACCGAAAAAATATTCATTGATGGAACAGTCTATGATTAATAATGGGTTCAGCAAGCAAGTTCATTAAGGAGATCATATAATCTCCATCTAAACTCGTAATGCTAAAGTTGCTTTCCCCACTTAGTAAGGATTAAGGGGTCTCAAGTTTGAGTTCATCCATCCACTAAAATATTTATCATTGGAGTGGAGAGATAAGGGAAGGGGAAAGTTTTTACACCCAATTTATATCTCAGACCCCCTGAACCTCCCAATTCAGCAATAAAGAAAAACACAAGTTTGCACATCAGCTATCAAAACTACCTAAAAAACTTACTTGCATGGTAGTCACTGTTGTCATAGTGCCATCAGCATCCGGACGGCTAAGCAAACTCGAATCCTGATAAAATTTATGCACCAGTCCAGGGGATTGGTGCAAAATATGGTAATACTGCTCCACGAAGGCATTGCCAACAACTTGAGCACTAGGAGGAGAGGCAGGAGCTGTTTCCTGCGTTGCCATCTATAGATAAAATCCAACAGCAAACATTCAGTAAAGGAAGTATACCAAAGAATTAGTCAGATAAACCTAAAGATCACAACCCACAATGAAAAACAGATGCAGTAAAGTTATGAGCTTTAACGCAATTGAATGATAAGATATCCAAAATCTCAACTATTTTTGCATAGAAACTCGCTAGAAGGTTGTCTTACAGCTAAAGAAGAAGCTCTATGAATAACAATAGCAGCCAAAGCAGTACCAAGGACCAAAAACAAACGACGTAGTAGTAATACGGCAGAGTTAGGCTAGCAACACTAACAGCGTAGTGAATTGGTATATGCTCAATTTGCTTATTTTCAATCTCAAGATCCAGAAATGAAAACAACCCAAGTAAATCAAACCCAAACCCAATACGAGATCACAATACAAAAGGCAACACATCTTATAGAAGAAAAAAAGAAGAAGAAGAAAGAAACTCACAAATTAAAGCACGCCCGGGATTATAACAAAATTTATAAATAGCTTATGCAGAGTCACTAAACAGAAAGATTCAAACCCAACAAAGACAGAGTCCCAAATCCAAAATAACAACAAAAAATATTTTAAAAATGCAAAAAAGGAAATGAATAGTAAAATGCGAAATTGTAGAAAACAATTAAGCAATTGACTGAAAACTATGTATACAAAAACATGGATCGATCAGATCAAACAGGCAACAAAACAAAAAACATTTATTAAAAGTACCTTATTGGTTGGTTTCTGATTTGGGTATAGAGCGGAAAAATGGCAGAGAGATATCTGTTAGGAGCAAGAGGAATAAGAAGGAAAAGAGGAGAGGAGAAGAGAGGAGAGGAGAGAAAGAAAGCGTACGAATCAAGAGAAAGGAAAGGACGGAGCAAAGATACTGAAAGAGAGAGAGGTAAGAGAGTAATGTAATGTGATGTGATGTGTTATTTGGCAATAATGTTGGTCTCGACACAACACTCCAATACTCCGTTTCATGATAGTTGAGATCAAATATGTTTTTTTCCCCTAATTATTTATTCATGCAATAATTAAATTGAATATAATTTTTACAATAAAATAATTATTTATGCTTTTTTTTAAATTTTGCAATGATCAAGTGAATAAAATTTATAAATTGGCTAATAAGGGTGTCAATAATAATGATTTTGTTAGTAAAAACACAAATCAAAAATTAAAAAAAATATCTCTTTCTTAGAAATGAAATAGGACATAATTTGAAACAAACAAAAAAATAAAAATAGAACAATAATTATAAGATAATTTTTTAAGTATAACGGAGAAAATTCAAACGAGAATATATGCATTTACCATTTTACTATGCCTTAGTATGCTAATACATAATAAGTATAAAGTAAACCATAAGAAATCATTTAATTATTAAAATTTAAATATTTCACTTATTTATTAAATTTATTCGTCTATTTGATAAAAAAAGAGAGCCAAATCTATAAAATCACCGAGTTTCATTTTAACTTCGATTTCTCATTTTGAAATAGCTTAATTTTATAAAAGAAAATTTTATTTTAAAAATATCCTTTAATTTATTAATTTTATTTTTTAACCAAATGATGAAATATAAAATTTCATAGATTTCACAAAATATGGATTTACATTTTGTAGATTTCATATTTCATAAATTAAAACTAGTAATGAGAATAAGTTTTATTGATAAAATGCATTCTAACAATAAAAACTGGCAAGGAAATCTATTAATATTTTTTTTATTTAAATTCTCATAATATTTTTCTTCAATCTCCCAATATTAGAAAAGAGCATATAATTTTCAATTTAGTCCAATACCTACCTTATATGATAGTTAGGTTAAGGATAATGTTATGGAATTCTCTTATTGATATATTAAAATTGCAATGAGATATACAAAGTTAAGATTTCATTTCAATAAAATGTGATTTTTATTTAAAGGTATTGGAAATAAGGTTAAATATAAAATTTATAAAAATACATTTTTTTTTCATGCAAATTGTTATTTTAGATATAAGCGTTTCATTAAAATTATTTTTTAATAAAAATTAAGTTTATAAAATGTTAAATTAGTTCTTCATAAATTAAATTTTCAAGGATATGAAAAAAAATTATTGAGAAGGAATATAAAGTCATAAAGTGTTCAAATGAGGGTCACGGGGTTAAATGAATAATTAATAAACATGGATACTATAGAAGCAAATATATAATAAACACATGCTAGTAATGAAAATTTTACTTTTCCTGGTTTCTTATATTTATCTCAAATCATAAATCGGGCACAAAAATCGACCTTTCTTTCTCAAATTAATCCCATTCAATCGATTCGCACTTTTCCAGACCCAATCAACAGCTCCGCCAAAGCAAACGCACTCTGTCTTACTCTGAGATGGCGAAACCCACCACTGCCGCCGCTTCATCTCTCCTCCAAACCTTAAAGCGCTTCGTCAAGAAACCCTGGGAGATCACTGGCCCATGTGCCGATCCGGAATACCGATCCGCCATTCCCAGCCCTCTTGAGTACCGTGTCCACTGCCCCGCCACCCCTAAGATCAAGCCCATCGTGCCCACATCCGATCCGGAAACTGTCTACGATATCAAATACTACACTCGCGATCAGCGCCGAAACCGTCCCCCAATTAAACGCACCATTTTTAAGAAGGCCGATGTGGAGAAGATGATGAAGGAGACGACTTTCGATATCGCCAATTTCCCCCCTGTTTATTTGACTGCAGCAGTCGAGGAGGATTATAATGCGAGAGGAGGCGGTTACCAGAAATGAAATGGGTTAGTTTTGCATGATGGATTTTGATTTATTATAGTTACGTTCTGTTTTTGGTTTATCAATTTTGAAGTTTGTGGCGTTAATTGGTGATCTGGAAGCAATGGGTGCGCATATTAGTTAATTAATTTGTGCTTCTCTTCAGCTTTTAATCTTAGGATTTGGCATTTGGCTGTTGTGTTTCTATGCGTTCTTGTGGTTCGATTGGTGCATCATTGCCCTTTTTGTTATGTTTGTTGATTGAAGGTGTTAAGGCCAGCATTGGCATTTTCAATATCAGTCAGTTAAATTTTGAGCAAATAGAATTTTGATTAATATTGAATATTCTTAATGGTATTGTTGGGATTTTAAAGTTGGAATGGTTAGGTTAACTGTTGTGCTAAACAGTTGCTCCGATTACCAGGAATACGCATGCAAGGTGGTGCTTGTGCATCTCCAGAACTGTATAGAATACATGAACTTCTTATCGTGCTTATTGTAATTTAAAGTAAAAAGTGCAATTGGTTGCATTTTGTAGTCAATAACATGGCTATAGCTTGTGGCTGTGTGATTGATTTCATAGGAAGATAGTCTATAGACCAGTGCTTGAGACACGTTGCACAGTAGTGTAGCAGCATAGGATTTATGATCTTTGTTTCTCAATCTGTTCTCATAAAGGCTGTCACATTTGTTACTTTTGATTGGTGAGAGAGCTGGAGATGGATTTTTGCATAAATGATGCACCCTTACAAAATGATGTGCCTAAGAAAATTATGGTTTTTGTAACAGATTGGCATGGTAGAAGCACCTATTATCTTTTTAATCCTATAGGTCATGTGATAGTGCCACGAATCCATGCTGGCAAAAATTGCAGAAGCTTGGGAAATTAATACTCAGATAATAAGAATTGTATAATTTTGATTGTTGGAATTTGGAAGTTACAATTATTCTGTTGGAAACATGTTTTTATGGATTCAGAAAAGATTCTATTCAGTTTCACGAATTTAATTTTTCCCTTAATAATTATTTAGCTTGTTTGAGGTCAGCTGCTGCTATTACTTGATTTTTTTTACTTGTCTTTGGTGTCTTAAGCTTCCTTATGAGCAGGTACTAATTTAAGGGTTTTGCAGTGTGGATTTTTGGTTATGAATATTTTGTCTTCAGTTTTGCATTTGTCGTTTGCTAATGATGCTTTTTAATTTTAGCTTTTGGACTTCAAAACTCAATTTAAATTTTTAATCACTTTAATGCAGTCTATTTGGGCTCAAGTTTGTACATCTTACCTGGGAATTTTTTAATGAGATTCTTTGCATGACGTGGTGCACTTGATAGTTGAGTGGGAATTTTTTGCATAACACACGTCTTTATATTTTCTTAGCCTTCTTGTAATGGCGGAGGTGTTGATGATCGACAATGGTAATGGTTTTAGAACAATCACAAAAAGTCCTCAAGCTTTCATACAATTGCCTGATATTAGGTTAGTGATCTCACTCCACAAAATAACATTTGACTTATCTCCAGCAGCTTTTGTTTTTGTGTTTGAATATATTCCTCCTAAATATCTCAGCAGTGACGCTATTAAGTCCTTCAATATTTAGAACTAAATTAACCTTGCTCATTCTCCAACTAAACTGAAGTGTAATTTTTAAGCCTTTGTTTTTGGTAAAAAAATTAATTGTGGTACTGCACCATAAGATTTTGGCTTCATCATTAGTAGAATTGTATTCCTGTATATTGCCTTGAACTATTCTTTAATCCTTGTTGTTTTATTTCTAAAACTTGGTTTAAGTAGGTGTATCTGAGTTGCAGGTTCCTGTGCCCTTGTCATTTGATTTCAGGAACTTGGTTAAGTAGGCTGTACAAATTCCCTCAAGGGAAAAATGGATAGAGATCCCTTAACATACTGCCTCAATTGCTTTTAAGTATTGTAACTTTTCATCTAGTTATTTTGTTTAACCATTTGTGTGTAATGCACCATCAATGGATCATTGGCTAAATATTTGTGTTTGATTTCGTCAATTTGAATGTGCTGCAAAGCATGCCAGTGAAGTGAGCAGTTTTGATGGTCGAAAAATGCCTATAAAAAATAAAGAGAAACAGGTAGAGTGGTTGATTTGTTTTTATTTTAATCTTTTTATTTTAGATAGCTAAATTTGTATTCAATTGGCATGTGGTGAGTTTTTGTTTGATTTGGATTTACTTTGATTGCTTAATAATAAAATAATGCAAACCAAGTGGAATGGAAGAAACGAATCTATGTAGCCGGCCCCAACTTGCTTGGGATTAAGGTTTAGCTGTTGCTGCTGCTGTTGCTTAGTAGTATAAAAAAAAAATTCAAATTTGAAGGGTTTTCTTCAAGTTGGCCAATCGTTATTTAGGGCTAGAATAGATTAGGCTTCCTCTGTCAATACCCATTTAGGATCCAGTCACTGAAAGAACTTCCCACCTTTACTATTTCATCTCTGTGTGTGTGTATATGTCCCTAGCATTGGGGGTAAAAGTCATGCTATTTGTATAGTGTAGCAAATCATGTTGGAACTCCATTTGATCCTGGGGTCATGGTGACTGTTTATTGTGATTGCAAGCATTTCTTCTACTTCCTTGCGGAATGTTATCATGTCGTTCGGCTGATAATTTTTCGTTTTGTTTCTTCTCTGTTTTTTGTTTTATTTTTTCCAAGATGACACTCTTCTACTGGCTATGTTATGGCAAGGTAATTTTGATTTTACTCTATGGAGTAGATTGTTGAACTTGAATGCACTTTAAGTCTTTAGTGAAGGTTGTTATGTCAGAAAATCCTTTTGCTGAACCTTTAGCATATCAGTTCTGGTGATGTGATGGCAGTATATATGTAACTTTACATTGCAGTTTGTTACCTATGTGAAACAAATGGATGTATCTTGTGTTTGCATTTCTTCAACTAGTTGATAGCCGAATGCATAAAATTCTCCCTAAACTTTTTCATTTTAACCATTTGTCAACCTAAATTTTGTGGGGGACCTACTAAGCCCCTTAACTTGATTTTCTTGTAATTTATGAGCCCCTTGCCAAGCTAGAACAGTAGCGCGTGAATTCAATGTTCAGAAGGAGCGTGAATGCTTCATTCTAATCCAACATGGCACAAACGACAGCGTTTTGCCGAAAAATAATTGGAAAAACGGAGCTCCCTTCCCATCTCTTTATTGCACTGCTACTGGATCGGAAAACAAAAGGAACAGCAGTCAGATAAGCCGCCAGGAACAAAGATAAGGTTTAATCAGCCAGTCCTTGGCTGGTCTTGCCGAAAAATAGAATAAAACGGAAGGGCGGTGGTTGTCTCGAACAGGAATCACAGCTCAACCCCTCCCCTATGCTGCGCTACACAGGTCGAAAGTGGAGAGGGAGAGAATGGCTGAGAGGCAACGACTGTAGGTTTCAGTTGATTGGAAAGTGGGGAGGGATGAGTCGGTGTTGGTCGGACACAAGTTGATGATCGGAAAAAATAAAAAAGGAGGGGGAGGGGCTGTGCACGATCGGGGAGAAGGAAGAAGATAGATTTAGCTTGGGGCTGGTCTGGGTTGATTAAGGTCTGGTTGCCCCAAACCATGGGTTTTACTTCGTTTTTTGATTGGTTTGGGTATTTTCTAATGTGTTTAAATTGATTTGATAAATACAAATGCCAGTTGATTTAAGTATGCGAACATGTTTAGAAAAATGCCACATAAAGCGATTGCATTTTACTTTCAATTCTATGACTGAGGGGTGTAAAAGATATAAAAAAAAATCAAATTAAGGGGCTTAGTAGGTTTCCCCAAAGTTGAAGTTGACAAATGGTTGAAAGGAAAAAGTTCAGGAGGGATTTTATGCATTCGGCGGCTGGTTAATTGTTTAGTTTAATTTAGCAAACTCATGTTCGTCTTCCCCGTTTGGGCTTTTTATTTGAACTTGCATTCCAAATCCACAATCTATGAATATTATGAGATTTTGGGATTCAAGCTATAATTACTGATACTGAAAACCTTTTGGTTTCTTACCAGGTGGCGTTGGACTGGCAAAATCTATATGCGTCGCCCGTTTGTTAATCCGTTGTCTACTGTAGAGGTGCAGATCTTTTTAGCTTAATGTTAATCATTTTGTCCACCTGCACTTGAAAGACTCCGGCAATTAACATCAATAAGAGTAGTTGTCTGCAATTACATCTCACTTATTTTCGTCAGAATTGTTATTGTATGTGTATAAAAACCAAATGCAACTGCAGTTGGAATGGATGATTCGAGTGATATCTGAAACATCATTTGATTTTTGATTTGTCTGCTGAAATTTCCGTTTGATTCCTCTTCAATTTTATGTGAAACTGCAATTCCAGAAGCTGATGTATGTGTATAAGATAGTATGTTGTATGCAACATACCTCGTGTAATTTCCATTAGTCGTTCTAATAAACATATTAGCCATGGATATAAGTAATAAGATAGGCACAATTTTGAGTACGGATAGCTTGATTAGGGTTCCTTAGCCTACTTTTAACAATTTTGACGGTGGAATTGATGAGTTATTCTCCATTAATCCATTCCTAGAAATCCTTAACAATATTCCAGAATAACGTATGTGGTCTAAGCATGGAAATACATACGGTAAAAGACAAATACAGGGGTTAAAAGTAAAACTCCGAAAAGGCTTAAAACCTAGTCAAAGCAATTGTACCCAGAAAAAAGACAGCCGATGATATCAGAACGTCTGCTAAAACTCGCCAGACAGTGAAAACCAAGTGTAGATCCTTCTTAATTACTAGTTTTCTTAATTTTCCCAATTCAGACCTTTATATTATAAATAAATAAATAAATAAAAGATGAGCTCTAGATTTGTAGTCTGGACCATAATTAAATTCATCTTGTCTTAAAAAGTCACAAGGACCATAATTACGGTCTTTACTTTTAACTGTGTAGATACAAAATGTGTACTGATGATTATTAATTACGTGAGGCAGCTTTCATTTTTATTGTGAATATTTATATTTCAATTTCACAAAAATAAAACTTAAATTAACCCTTTGGGAGTTTATTTCTGGAGGTCCCTAAGCAAGTAATTGCATCACCAAAGAGTCTGCTGTACAAATTTCTCGGAGTTTCAACTATTTTTTGGGATATTTTATATATCTATCCTCTGAAAAAGCTTCCTCCAATTATAATTTTTGCCATTTGTAAAATATAACTGCGTCTCTAAATTAATATTTAAGTTTTTTTATGTTTAAAAAATAAATATGATGCCCTAATTTCATTATTGGATCCTTCGTTCGAAAAATAAGTTTTTTTTGGGCCAAAAATGAAGTGTATTGAGTCCAAAAAGTCTGTTTGGTTGACGGTAAAGAATCACTTTGGGATGGAAGGACTCGATTGTGAGATGGAAACATAAACTAGTACATAACTTAATTTGAATACAATTTAAAGATGCAATTACATTTTTACCCTATTACTAATTTGTACAATTAATTTACCTGTAATATTAGTGGTTAAGAAAGTTAACTTAATTAATACCAGGATTATCATAATTGTCTCTTTAACTAAAATTGGTACTTAGTTACCATATCGAATTCTAAAATTGAACCGTAGAATTGTCAAATTTTACAAACACCTAAAATAGTGTAAATAAGACGAGTCGATTTGAGTTAAGCTTTGATGAATTTGAACTCGATTTGATAAGGATATGCTTAAAATCGATGTGGACTTGATTTAATAGCCCTAAACTTCATAACCCCAAATTGATTTGAGCTCGGTTTGTAAACTCTTTATCAAGTCAAACTTCAAGTAGAAGCGATTTGTCTCGTTTACAACCCTATGAACAATAATTGTTATACCGACGATGCTTAAAAATATAATTTAGATTAGTAAGTAATATTTCCACCCTAATCTAATTAAATTCACAAAGTTAAACACAATAACAATACAATACTATATACACTGAATTTAAAAATTAGAATTATTCATTCCAAGAAGAGACAGAATTAGAATATGCAATTCATTAAAACACATTATTTTAACTGATTTTTTTAATTGTAGAATTAGATCTATTGATTTCATAAAAAAAAAATCAGCACGTTTGATCAATTTTAATGCTAATATAAAATTTATACGATTTTACTATGATATTTCCATGATTTTATAAAATTACAATTTCATATAGTTTTTTCTTATACTTTCTTACGAGTATTTTCACATTTAAAAAAAAAAATTAATTTTGAACCGAAATTTATGACTATTTTTCTCCATAAATATATAAATATTGTTCTGGTATCGAATTGGTAAGTCTACGAAGTAACTTTATTACTTTGAAAGGTGAATTAACTAAATTACTGTGTTGATTAGTACTGCAAAGCTGGTCGTTTTGGAGACATCAAGGTTGGTTTTCTTAATATATTAAGAAAAGAAAGATGTCGGCACGTGCACGCGTTTTGACTCATGTAGAGTGGCGCGTGAGGGACGGGGTTGGCATTGTGATGGTCACAAGTTCAACTTTGTCTGGTACGTACCTTTTGTATTATGAAGAACAGCACAAGCATTTATCTTTGCTTTGATCACGTCTACATTTCTAGGGTTTGGCGCTCTCATTTTCGTGGCATAATAATAGAGTAATAACTCTATAATCAGAGTACATAAAAAAAAAAAAACATAAGAAATGAAGAAGAAAGAAACTTATCATTTTTAGCTTAGATGATTTAATATTTTTTATATTAAATTTCCCAGATTGCTTCTCTTCTCATTTCAAAGAGTTTGCACCGTAAATATAGCTTGATCTAATAATTGATTGAAGCGTAATAAATGTCGTTCTGGTGATCACAAGATTGATTCTTGGAGTTGATAAATTGAGAAAGAATTTTGATTTTATTATTTTACCGTCCGAAAAGGATTAGTCTCCCGTCTAACCATTAAACGGAAAATGAGAGAATATTCTTGATAGCATCACACACACTCTGTTGTTTATTCCCCATCCTAACAGACAATGAGAATGTGAATATTTCTCTTTCATGCAATTTCAACTATGATGATGATAGCTCATTTCAGAATTAATAATATGATTTCAGATTGTATTTCACTCTAGGGTTTTGAAGCCATATGTTTTCATCACAGTCCTTTTTTTTTTTTTTTTCTAAATGCTTTTATTACAACATTAACCAAAAAAAAAAAACAATTTACACGAATGCATGTTGTAATGAAATAAATTAATATTTGATTTTAAAATTTTAAATGAACACTCAAAAGGGTAATAAAATAAAATATTTATTTGTTATTATTGAAGTGGAAGGGAAGGAGTGCTAATATATTTTACGTAAAAACCTCGAAAAAAGTTTTATATAGGAATTAATTGTTTTTTATTATTGGACAGTACTATCCTGTAGTCATCGTTGAGTCATTTTCATGAGTAATATAGAGTGGCAGTTTGGGAAATTAATGTAGACAATCACTCTTCCAAGACGAAAAGGATGTTAAGTTCATGCAAATCAGAGTTTATGATTGTAACTTATCATTTTTAAATTAATATTATGCAATAATATTTTTTTTATAATACTAATATTTGTTATTTATTACAATTTAGAACTGTTAACATTAAAAAATGCATAACTTCGAATGTTGCTATTTCATCTCTTCTGAAAAGGATGACTATAGCTAGTTTCTTCTCCAAAAAAAAAAAGGGAAAAAGGATGACTATTTTATATTCTCAATTTAATATATTTAATTTATTACTTATTATAATTACTGATATTTATAAAAAGTAAAAAATATATAACTGAACCTTCTCTAATTAATTCATGTGATCTGCTATAAAAGGATGATTATAAACTATAAATTGCACACTCTCTTGTGTTTGTTTTTTAGATTTGTGGGGTTATGGATTCGAATAAGGCTGAATTCTTAGCCATCTTAAATATATATTTATTTTATTTGTTAATAAGAACTCTTCTTTGCTGACAAAAAAAAAAAAGTTCAGTAAAATTTTACCTAACCTGGTAAAAGGTCATTCGTATATGTTCAACTCCAATGATTTTTTTTTTTTCGTTATTTTCATTTTTGTATAAAAAGAGGATTTTTTTATTCATCTACATTTCTTTATCTCTAAAATGATATATTAATTAACATTAAGATATATTATTCGTTTCATATATATATATTTTTTAAAAACTTAATACAAGTTATAATAAGTTAAAAATAAATTTATCATATTTATTAGTAATTATTTTTAAAAATAAGTGCAAATTTACAGTGCAGAATTAGATAAATCCACACTCATGGACCCAAAAACTAGTTATATGAATTGGATTTTTGAACGCTTGTTGTTTAAAGAATTTTAGAGACGAAAAATATCTTGCTGAGAGGGGATTGAATCTGAATTTATTGCCATACGATATATTAATGTTATGTATTTTTTTCTTCTTTTTATCAGCAAATAAATTTTTTAATTTTATTGATATAATTCAGAAAAAAAATGTAATAAAATCGAAAGCTAAACCCGAGCTAATAAGCTTCCATCGTTATCCCAATAAAAACTTAATTCTATCAATATAGGAATTGTACAGTATGATAGTCAACTACTTGAGTATTATTTGAATTACCTTTGACATAATATAAAATTTTGGTTGATAAATATTTACAATCCCAGTATCAGTCTGATAGTCAATTTGCATGAACATAATGAAACTTCGGGTAATCATATATTAATTTAAATTAGCTTTCAATCGATTTAATCATATATCTTTACACATATATATATATATTCCGGCAGACTAAGAACCCTAGCCAGCTTAAATCTGTTCAATTGCTAATTTAACTATTTATCTTTTAGAATTGGATATATTCCTTTATAATTGCAGTCCTGTAGAAGCAACAGTGCTTGTCTTGGATTTAGGGACCATTTTTTCTTGCAATTTATGGTGGGAATCAGAACAGTGAAAAACCTTTTCTCGTGATGCCCACCATTTTTCATAATCTGCCATTGCTCATGTACAGCAACACTTACAGATAATTCCAAACAAACAAAAAGAAAAGAAAACCCTAAATTTAATACAGAAAAAGACAATCGATTCTTTATATATATAAGTTTAATGAAAAAAAACTTGTTATCCCTTTCTTTAAAGGAGAAACGGTTTCTGTATGTAAAAGAAGCCTTCATTTGGTACAGGTTCTTATGGTTCTTGGCTGAATAATAAAAATGCAGGATTTTGGTTTATTAATTTTTGAAGGTTAAAAGGGGTTTCAGTCTTGTTTTAGGGTTTTAACTTATTTTGATGAGATAAGGATATAAAGTAGATTTCAGCTTTTGACTGTTGCAACTGCAACTGCAGCTACGTACAGTCTATTAGACCTCAATTATTTTTTTAGGAAGATTCCATTTTCTAGATTATTAAGTTAAATTTTAAACAAATATCACCGTGTAAACGCACAAATAAGTAAGTTCAATTGAACTAATTAGGGTTTCTTTTTCCTTTCTTTTTTTTTTTTGAAAGGATTAATTAGGGTTTCTTATTTACTTCTGATGTTTGATAAATCTGTCATTATTCTAATCTAAGTCTAATTAGGGTTTTCTTTTTCATTTTATTTATTTGCTAATCAATTTTTTTGGGTTATATCTTGTTTGCAACAGATTAAACACTGTCAAAGCACAAGTATTAAGAACCAAGCTTTAAGCTTTAGCATTATAATCAAAACAGTAATTAATAAAAAAGAAAAAAAAAATGTTGATCTGCTTCTTCTCCTTGGTTTATATTTTAGGTTCAACTTCTGCTGCGCAAATCTCACTGCCATAAGTATGCGTGAAAGTGGTCCTTAATACTACTATCTCTAGACGCTTTAAAGAACCTACTTTGGTCCCTCATCTACGTTTATATACATATCTATCATCTTTTTCAATTCATCAAACAACTTTCTAACCCACATAACTAATACAATTATCAACCTGAGTCAATGAAAATTAATCTTCTTTTTTTCATAATTTCTTTTATTTGTTCGATTATAATTCAAGATTTGAATTTGAGATTTTTTAATTTGCTGTTTTATCTTTTTTTTTTATTGGAAGATAATTCCACGGCGTTCAAAAATATTGGATATGTACACATTGTCCAACAATAAGAAGATTATTAGCTTTTTATTCATCAAGGCATGCATTATAAAGGTAGATGTCGATAAAGCATAAGCCCTCTTTTTTCTAATATGTATTGGATGGTCCCCTTTGGAAGAATTAGCAATCTATATTGAAAAAAAAAATTAAGAAATGTAAACTACAAGGAAAGACCAACCATACTTTATTATCAAGGCAGGTGATTGATCAGTATGTGGTACGTAAAAAAGAATAAAATTATTGTTTAACTCATCTAGCTAGTAAACGTGTCGACTGAGATTGACAACACATGGTCGTGTACGCGTCATACATTTATTTATTTTTTTTTTATTTTTACTTTCATCCTAAGACGGGTAAATTCCGATGTCTTTGAATTGATTATTTTTATAAATTGGAATTACTTGAAAAGGATTAAAATGTTCTTCATGCTCAAACATAAGTAGGACTTTCACGAGGCTATTGCCTTTTCTAGCTATTACTGCTGTTCTTCTTCCTCAGCTTACCTAAACGTTCAGGTAGCAAAATTCATCAGTTCCAAGAATCCAACAGTTAGTCTTCTTTCTCATGTAAGTTAAACTTACCTATATGCATATGATATGTTCTTCTTTTTTATTTTTGAATTATTCTTGAGTTTTAACTTCATGAGTCAGATTAATTGTTTTTTTTTTAGAAAATCTGGATTCAGCTTAACCCTAGATTCAACTTTCATAATTCTTTGTCTGAGTTTGAGTTCGAATTCGAGCAACATATGCAATAAAAAACCTAAAGAATTCCTTAAAGCAATCCGACTTTATAAATCTTGAAGAAAATACAAAGAAAATTTTCTTTATTATACCAGTTAATTAGGTTCTAAAAGAAAATCGCATGAAATTACAGTAACCAAACCAATTTGATGTAATTGTTACTTCAGGTTGAGTGCAGACCTTGCAACTCAATAATGGTAGAATCACTTATTAGAAGATGAATACAAAGCAAGAAGGAGATGGCAATGAGAACAAATTCCCAAACGCAGCAGCATCTAGTTCAAGAGAATGGTCGGCATTTAGGAATCCAAGAATTGTACGAGTTTCCCGTTCTTTCGGAGGAAAAGACAGGCACAGCAAAGTTTGCACAATAAGAGGATTAAGAGACAGAAGAATTCGGCTTTCTGTACCAACAGCAATTCAACTGTATGATCTGCAAGATCGGCTTGGGTTGAGTCGACCCAGCAAGGTAATTGACTGGTTAATTGATGCTACTAAAAATGATATTGATAAACTTCCTCCTCTTCATTTGCCTCAAGGGTTCGGTTATCAATTTCATCAACAAATGCTACTTTCTAATGGATCAACCAGTAACAATAATAATGATAATCATGGCAATCAAGATCAAGATTCGACCGCGAAGTTCAAGTATTGGGAGTCTGAAACTTCATTGAAAAATATTGCTCATCAAGAGAAAGGAAAATGGATCAGAACTAATGATCAAGATCGTGGGTTTACTTGCAATTCAGCTCAAAACTTGTTTCCTTTAACAAGTAATCATTCTTCTTTACCCAATTTGCTAAGCAATCCTTTGCCTTACTATCATTGGGATGCTTCAAATTTATCGTTATCTCAATTTGGTCCTCATCATGGATTTCTTCCCCAATCTTCGTCGGAAACTTCTCTAAATGGCAATACTAATAATAATTCTACAGTTCCATTGCCATCATCACTAACTTTCTCTTCTAATAATCCTCCTACTTCTCATCAATTCTTTTTCTGTCCGCCCGCGACAATGTCTTCCCTATTTCCACAATATCCTCCTTATTCTACTATTCCATTGGAGAATGAATCGAGGGACATTAATCACTTCCAGTTATTAAACCCTTCTGGTTCACAACATATGGGTCTCCCTCCTTCTCGCGGTATAAGCTTGCCAATGAAGAACTTCTCATTGAATGTAAATCATGGGTTTGCTCATTCTCATAGTACTAATAATAGTGAAAGGCAATCAGTTGATAAAGATTCATAATATCTTTCATATCGATATCGTTTCGTGTTTAATAAGTTCAAGTGATGTTTCTTTTGATTCAAATGCCTCATCATTTATATCCAATGATCAACTGGGGAATACTCAAGATGCTTGTCGATCGATCACCATGAATTGTTTGCTTCTAATACGAGTAAGATACTGGATACTTTCTTCTGTGTTAGCCTTTAATTTGTTTATATAGACACTTAATTTTATCTGCAGACAGTTATGTAGACCAAGCTAAAGTTTGTAATGAAATTTTAGATATATTTTTTTTCAATTTTTTTTTATCAGCAACAAATAATTTTTTTTATTATTATTAGAATCAGAAAAATCAGAAATATTTTAACATTTTTAGGAATCTATCCCAAGCCAATAGACTTTTTTAATTAATTAAGTTTCTTATACTTATATTACTAAATTGTATTATTAATAGCATGTTTGATTGTCATAATTTGGAGTACATGACATGTATATTCTTTCTCTTAATTATATATGATCAACCATTTCAACTATGACTTTATTTGATAACAGCTTTATAGCTAGCCGTTAAATGCTATTTTTTACGGTGTTTGATAACATAACGTTCGAACTAGTTTTTACCGTTTAGGATAACGCGTTTATAGAAAGTTAATCCATGGTTTTAATGTTTTATGAAAAATTATAAGCTTAATACTACTAAAGTACTTAACAACTATTAAAATAACTAATTTTGCTAAGTTGTTACTCACTTCATTGAAATAATTTGCATGAATATAGAAAATGGTAATTCAGTGACCGGTTATGGTTTAAAATTCATCCATACGTATATATTATATATCATAATGTGTGATTAGTAATACGTATATATTAGAAATGATAAACAATTGAAAATTTTAATTTAAAAATTATATTTAATATGTTATTTATATATTTATATACATTGAAATATTTTTTTGTTGGATGAGTTTTGAAAGAATTTTATTTTTAATAATAATTTTTTATTTTTTTTTTGTTACTAAATAATTTGTAACTACTATTATTAATATATATATAAATTAATAATATATATATAATGAGCATAGTCAATATGCAATGCATGTGATAAAAAAATTTATATATATATATATATATATTCAAAACCCTAATTCAATATAGGAAAGAAAAAAAAACATAAATAGAGCCAATATATCATCATTGATGACACTTAAAATGGAATGTGCATGAACATACATGCATGCTTGCAGGCATGCCAGCATGTCGCTGAAGCTTGTGAGAGAGCAAAAATGAATGACCTAATAGTTTATAAAACTCTCTTTAAATCTTTTGCACAAATGATCTGAAAAATGGAATCTTTAGAAGGGTATTTTTTACGATCGCAGTAGAAGAGGTAGCATAGAAGAATCTATGCTAAAGAAAAAGAGTGAGATCAATCAACATCAGTACTAACACTTTCTCACTAGATCCAAGAAAAATTTTTAATTCAGACATCTCGTGCGCCTTTAATTTAAAGGTGCCATCAAACAAAAGCTTCCTAATAATTACCTTTCGTACCACATTAAATTATACATATTAAAAATTTAATTAATAAAATTATTTTATTTTTTTAATTTTTAATTTATTAAAATATTAATAGAAGTCTTTTGTTTACCAAACACTTATAAATGTTTTTAACAAATAATTATTTATGTATTTAAATTTAGAAACCTTACGGACGTTGTGATACATCCAAAAAAGAAATATCAAGCCAACAAAATGTGATGAAAAAAGTATATTATATATGTGATAAAGTTACAAATTAAGAAAAAATAATTATTTTTTAATTTGATTTTGATTAAATACACAAAAATCCTCTTGGATTTTGCATATTTAATTCTGTAGCACACTAAATTTTGCAAAAATTACTGTGTAAATTATAAAATTGTATTTATTAAACACTTCATTTTATAAAATTATACTATTGCATGCTCTGAGAGTGAGTAAATTTCGAAAAAAATTGAAAAATGAACCAAACCGAGTTATTTTCAATTATTTGATTTTCAAATTCGGTTTCAATTTTTAATTTTCTATAATTTCAATTTTTAGTTTTTGGATCGATTATTACAAAACATTTATCTTCTGAGTAAAATTGAATCAACCTAACCCATTGGTTTAATTTTAAGAAAAAATTATTTTCGATTCTTATGGTCCAACCTCCGTTTAAAAAACTCAATTGGTAAATCGGTTTGATTCAGAATTGAGTTGCCCATTTGCACGTCCCTACATACTCAATCTTGGACTAGTTGAAAAGTATGAAGATCATGATTCCATGAGTTGTGTATAACTACAAATAACATAAATGTTTAACGTATAAAATATAAAAATCTTAAAAATTATTATTACTAGTACGGAGATGGGTATTAATATATGTAAAATTCATAAATTAATTAATATATTAAATTTTCTGCAAACGGCTATAAAAGCCTCCAATAAATTAAAAAAAATAAATTTTTTACAAAATTCAATATTCCATAAAATCAGAAGTTGAAAATTTAAGGTTAGCTAATTAAGATTCGTGTTTTAAACTTCACTGTTATTCAAAACTATTTCAATATTATTGAGTTAAAATTAAAATTTTAAATTTAATATTAATATAAAATAAATTATTAGCTAGTGCCTGTCAACTATTATTATTAATTCGAATCTTAAATTTATCATTAGCAAAATTCATAACATTATCATATAATAAAATTATATTTCCTCTATTCTAGTAATAAAATACACATATTAAAAATTTAATCAATAATAATTTTTTTTTTTTTACTCTTAATTCATTAAGATATTATTAAAAATCATTCATTTTATAAATAATTATAAAAAAATAATTATTTAAATATATAAATTTAACCACTCTACAAATACTCAAAAAGAAATAATAAATAAATAAATAAAATATATCATTTGGGTAGTCGCGAAAATTTGGGAGGCGCGTGGCAGAGTGGCTATCATCTTCACTAGGCGTGCTTGTAGATAGTTACGTCTGAGACTTACAGAATTTTGTGGTCCATCTATATAAACACAGTACACACATGCGCGCGTGGCAGTTTAAATTTAATATATACAACTAATTTTTAATTTATAACACCATTTTTTTAGTATTAAAAAAAAGATCGTCTATGTATTTATTATTAAACTATATTGTCTAATTTTGATGTGCAATTTGTAACATCAAATATAATTTATATAGTAATAAAAAATTTTAAATTTTAGAGATAAGATTATACGTATAATTTTGTCGAAATCAATGTTGGAGTTGCAGTTTCTTCCGCTTATATTTTTGGACTCATAGAGTGGGTGTTAATTTTTTTTTTTAAATCAAAATATTTTTATTAATAATCAGAAAATTTAATATTAAACATCCAACTAAACCTGACCAATGGGTTTCTCCTTACACCAGTCCTAGAACCCATAAATTAATTAATGAGCTTAATTAGTAGGTTAAATTAATATTAAACTCAAATATTGGTTAACAATATCTAAATTTAAAAAATAGGAATATGCTGATTAAATTTAAATTATTTAGAGGAAGAAATTCAAATGATTGAAAAAAAAATTAAAAAAGGGTAAGAAAAAAAAATAAAACAAGAGCACTACATCAGCCTCAATTGAAAATAAAATAAAATTAAAAAAAAATGCATCAGTTCAAAATTAAAGGGAATTGATACTTCTTCCTTTTCACAATTTTTTTTTATTACTAGTCCTTTTTAATGGGAATTTTTCTGATTTGTTTTGCCTTTTTTTAAAAAATAAATTGATTAGAGTTAATTAGTTTTTGTTATTCATAAAATTATTTTAAATGCAAAAATAATATAGCAGTTTATCAAATTTTGTCGTATCATGCAATTTTTTTATGGCGGAAAATAAAACTGAATAATCTTAAAAGATGAATATTATATACGATAAGCCCCCGGCGAGGATCGAACTCGCGACCTTTCGCTTACGAAGCGAACGCACTACCACTATGCTACGGAGGCACCTCGATGTTGTTTGGTCTAGTAATTAAAAATTTGTACAGAGTTTTAACTCCATGCTCGTGAATTTTCTTTTGCTGAATCTTCTAGAGATAAATGGAATGGAAATTTTATTTGGATAAAAAATTTGAACAATTATCCTCTATTTTGGTTGCATTTACAAGGAATCAAGGATCCTTTCCTTTGGGGAATAGAACAGAATCAGCTCCTTTTGCACATTTTCAGTTCCAGTCCGAGTAATGAATTAAACAAAAAGAAACCAAGGGTGGGAGATTTGATATCCCAATTCCATTAGAAATAAGGCTGGAAAAGTTGATGAGTCGAGAGATATTATTCCTGGTTACGTAGCTTATATTCGATGGACTTACATGATTAATGAAAATGAATTGAATACAATAATAGTATTTGAGACCTATGCATTGCTTCTTCTTAGATTCGTCAGTTGAATAAAGACTACAGCCATTGTAAAATGGTAACTCCATTTGAGCTTCTTCCATGTACATTGCTTCCTCTAGCAATGATAGATCAAATGTTCCTTGAAGTGTTAAACTTCAGTTACTATTTAGGAAATTTGTAAATCTTTGAACGCATAACCAACAACAAAGAAGCCTATATACCAATTCCAGATATTGCATATTAAGGAAAAAAAGTTATGCATATATTCATCCATCCATTCTTATGAATATGTATATTGTCAAAATATGAGAAAATAATTTCTTTACATTCCAAAACAGAAAATGCAGTTCTTACCCATAAATTATTTTTTTTTAATATAAAAAATGTAAATCAGAATGATAGGGACAAAAAAAGGGTAAAATCAAGAATTAGGAGATGTCATCTTGCATATTACTACTAGCTACTTTGCAAATAGCAGCCTTCGCCTACCCTGTTTGGTGCGCGAACCAGCTGCTTCGCCAATCACAATTTCATCAACTAAATCCTTAAAGATTGATCTCTCAACATCTAATACTAAACCAGAAACTTCATTATGAAAATGTGTCCAACTCTCCGACCGCCACATTACATCATCCCACAGAATGCCTTTCAGATCATCCTCCTCCTCATCTAAGCTGCATAGAGATTTCATGGCTTGAAGCTGTTCAATCTCTGAACACAACTCTTTTAGCAGCTTTTGAGCACTGAGGGTCTTCTTTGCCAGTTTATCAGATTTCAACCATGGCTCAGAAGAAGGCCCCAGGAGTGCTAACTTCTTCACAATCATTTCATTAACAGCATCAAATATGAGCTTGCGGTGATACCTTTCGAGGTTTGGCTTCAAGTAGAAGCTCTTTCCAGGGCTGCACTCTTCTTTTGAAAGTAAAGAACTGGCCTTGGTTTGCTCCAATACGAGAAATAACTCAGGGTTAATGGGGTGACCTGATGGATGGAGCTGAAATGTTGCCATGCTAGATCCAAGGTCTCTGAGTAGAAGACCGGAAGCTAATAAGATCTCAGAAATGTATCTGTGGTCTGGATTTGTGTTCTCACACAGTGATGCAATGTAATCTGTACTGGCTTCATCGTGAGTGGAGTTTAATCGTCTAAGTTTCTGTACCAAGTTCTCAACATTTTGTAATTTCTGGCGACTGATATCCGATGGAAGAGCAGAACTGAAACTGTTGGATGAGAAGTTATCTGCAAGGTTCCACTGATTTTCACTGCGTTGTTCCTTCAAATCTTCAGCACCATCACCTGTTACATAAGAGGATTTTCGATGAGATTTGATTGATAATTGAGGTCTCTATGATGAAAACAACAATGAAAATGGATGACAATCAAAGTGTTAATTGTTGTTTGTCCCGGTTTTTATCACTATTCACTAGTTGCTTTGCTGCCATATTTTCCATGTGTTATTTCTCATCCAGGTATACAGGCCCAACAAAAATCCAACTGATGTGAACCACAAAACTCTCACCGGATACAACCAATTCATCAAACTTATTCTAACAATGAGTACAATCACAAAGATGACAATTAGTATACTTTCTTTTTCTCTTTCACTTCCTTTTTAATTGAAGAGCTCTAGATAAATAACGTTTCTGATAAAATTTATATTAATATCAAGTGTAACAACAACTTCGTTGTCTGCAATTTCAGAAATGTACAAATCTTACTACGTGGGATGAATAGCAACTTTAGGAATCTATGATCTCCATGATTAACTTATTTCCATCTTATGAATGTCTTGCTAAGAATACAAGTACACACGCAATATGGACAAAAATTTTGGTTAGACAGGTAACTAATTATCAAATTTTGGCATATATAGGATGCATTCATTATAGTCTTCCAATGTTCAATTCTTTATAGCCTGAACTAGCCATGTAAAACTAAGAAAGTACTCTGGATAATAGAGCTTTACCTTTAGGGGCATTTGGTATCTGCTTTACTGGAGACAACGTATCATCTCTATACACTGAAGCATCCAGAACAGAGATGGGACTAGGCTGCTCTGGCGTGTCAACTGCAAGATCTGACAGTGTTCTGTCTTCTTCCAACCTTGAAGCTGGTTTCTGAGATAAGAAAAACAAAGTGTAAACATTTGTGTTGTCAAACAACATTGTGAGTTGAGTAAGTTAAAACCACTTACTTTCTGCTTTGAGCTAGAGACCAAGTGATTCCCAGCGTTCATAGATGGACTCTGGTCAGCATTGATCTCGGTTGAATATTCATTACTGCTAACTTCCACATCTGTTTTTAATTCAAAGACAACAGTGCTGTCCGAGTGAAGAGAGATGTCGTCACCTTGGTGACTTGATTCAGTACTTATCTGGCTCAGTTGGTCATCATTTTGTGGAAATTTGTGAGATTTTAGTCTACTTTTCCCACCAGGGGAACCTGATTCAGTTGAGATTCTGTTGGCTTGCCTTCTAGGCCTGTTTGAATCAGATGGAGGTGTTGGTGGACGAGATCGCTTCTCAAACTCAAGCTTCTTCTGTTGCAGTCTTGGACTCACAGATCCTGAGCTTTTTATTGAACTTGTGGTGCTTTCTTTTGGCAATAGTTGAGGCCTTGTTGAAGATTGAGTTGATCTATTCCTCACACTAGCTTTCTTATCATTGGAGTTGACAGCAGAATCCTGGTGATTGATTCTAGGAGATTGATCTTTAGCTGTTCTGCTGTTAGATGATCTATTTTTACCATCTGAATGTCCACTGTTTGGAATTCTATGAAGACCATGAAGGCCATCTAGTGGGATTACTGAAGAAGAATGAATACCAGATCTCTCAGCCAGTTTGGCTGGTTTCATGATCACGATGGGGGATTCATAAGTCCTCAGAGAATCTGAGCCTCTTGTTGTGGAAGCTTTAACATAGTTGTTATGTTGGTTTCTTTGACTTAACAACCTTGGCTTTTGCCGGGTGCTAGTACTGTTTAGTTCATACTCCCTCTGGGTTCCAGAGTTTGAACCTTGTTCTTCTTTTGTGGTCTCTAATAGCCCCTTAGCCTGCATTGCTTCCAGAATCTGTTTAAGAGCTCGAAGATCCTTTCCAGATTGATTGAACTCAAGATCTTTCAATCTCTTCTCAATCTCACTGTAAACTGTGGGAAAGGGGTTTGCTTCCTTGGCCGAAATTTTTGCAGATTTCTGAGAAGCTCGACTTCCTTCTGGCTGCTTCCATGGTGCTGGTTCAATTGGCAACCTTGAAATAGGTTTCATGATCAAATCAGGATTTTTCCACCTTGGTGATATTGGCTCTTTTGATAAGCTTCTTGGGGACTTAGGAATCCGAATTGGCCTGTTTACATCATTTGCTATGAATGATGTCGAGGAGTCACCAAGTTCAACAGGTAAGCACTTGACTAGACCTGACTGACAAGAACTAGTTGATGCAGACTCTGGCAATACTTCTAAACCCATCAACTTGGCTACTACATTAGAAGGCCGTTTCTGAGTTTCCACTGAATGTTGTAGATTATAAACTTTTTCATTTGAATTTCCACTATTTCCTAAATCTTTCGAAATGTGACTTGATCTTGAATCAGAGTTGTGACACCGCAATGAAATTTCCCGACTATCTAATGAAAGTCTAGGCAGCTCTTTTAGCTTTAGAGTGGACTTAATGGTATCCCGTGACTCGAAAGATAAACGATTCATTTCTCTCCCATCATAAGAAAACCGAGGAGCATCTCTTGAAATTATATGTGAAGTCCCATCTTTCACTTCATGCGATGATCTTGGCCGTTCTCTAGTTTCATTGTAATACCAAGGCGCTTCTCTAAGTTTAGCAAGAACTCTAAGGGACTCCTTGAGATCAACAGGAGAATTTTGCTTCCCCTTGTTCCCATTTCCATAAGATCCATCCACAGATTTTGAGAGATGTAATGGCCTTGGGGAGTCCTTATGCTTCATTGCATGTGAATGGCCCACTGTTTCCTCTTTAGTTGTGGTTCTGACCGACAGACCTCTGGCTTCTCCATACATTGAGTCCTTGACAACATCTCGAAGATTGAGGGATTGCCGTCCTAAATGAGGGGAAGTACTAGGCTGATTTAGAATAGCATCCCTTGAAGGAGTATCAGGGAAAATAATTCTATCAAAAGAGGAAGCTTCTGGTTGAGCTGTTCTGCTACAATCTTGAGAGGACAAGGAGGATGAACAAGATGATGAGAAAGATGGTCTTGATGATTCTATAGAATTCCTTTGCTTCTCATTCAAATTCTTGTTTAAATTCATCTCCTGCAATCAGAAGTTTACATAAGCTCCATCCGTGCGAGATTAGCAAATATATGATAAATCAGGAGAAAGCATAGAGGTACATTTCGCTGCTCTTACAGGTGAAAAAGGAAACAGAAAAGAAGATACTATTTTGGAATATGTGCAAATTTCATGGTATTCAGCAAAGATTGTCAATATACACATGTAAGCATTGTTGATGAAGAAAAACTATGATAAGACAAGGTTGGCTGAACTAAGCCTTGTCTTGAGTATTTAGCAAATTTGTCAGGAAGAAAGAAGGAAGAAGATGAGAATTGAGAGTTCTTACAGCCTCCATAGACCGATGGTAGACATTAAAAGATTCCCTTTCTGAGATATCATTATTCAAGTGGAAATCACCTGCATTATTACAGAACCATTAGGACTTCAATAACTGTAAGAACCTTACATATTAATCAAAATAATAGCAATAACAAAGGCCTAACTCATGATCAACAACTGGAATTATGAGAGTATGGAAAAAAAATGAGGATAACTAATGTATTTGACGATACATTAAATTAAACTGATGCAGCTAAATTTGGGTACAGAGAGAAATACTGATCAAGAAAAATATCAAGAAGGCAGAACCAGTTTTCATAAACAGGTATGTTGAATTTAAAAACTTTAGCAAGAATTTTACCTGAAAAATAGTTGGAGACCATAACTTAAGGATCCATATACACATTCATAGGCATCTTAATCCATTCACATACAGCATGAACATATAACGCATATTATTATGAGATTGCACACTAGAATCAAAATTGGGGAAATTGACAATGTTTAAAGGCACTTTTTTTTAGAAATCAATCAGCTGCTTCCATCTTTCTATCCTTTCTTGGCACAAAAGGCCCTTGAGTATACTTTCACAAGTAAATAAATAAAAATATCAAAATCGGACATATCCAATTCATCATGAATAAGAAAATCATATATATTAAATAAGGTAATTCATTAAATGAATAACATTTCTTGAAAAGTAAGCAAGATCCAGTCTTGAAAATAACCTAGAGGAAGCCTCCGATGGTTGATTCGCCTACCGGTGAGGACATGGTGGCGATCAAAAAGCTGGAAAATCCCTGTCATGCATCCTATTTGCTTCTGCAAATCTGTATTATCATCTGCTAACGAATGTAAAAGTTTTGCTGCCATCTCCCCTTCCTCTCCTCAACCAATCCAATTGAATAGTTACACTTACTAATTATCCATCATCCTTTATCTAAACCAAATGCTTACAATATTTCAAGCTCTAAGCAATTCTTTGGTAACCCAATCAAGAAATTTTGGCATCAGACACTTGACAGACTTTGCTTCACTCTTCAGTCAAATCCACCATTGAACTCTTATCTTCTCCTGATAATTTCTTATCTTTTTATTCTTCACAGACCTGTTATGTTAATAAATATTCGAAGGGCAAACTCCTATTTTACCAACTCCAAGAACCAAAAAAAGAATAAAGCACTTTCCATATACATGAAACTCCAAATTTTGCGTTTCCAAATACAGAATTTTTGCCAACAAATTGAAGAAGATGAGAAAAGTAAAATCTTTCTGCATATGTATATATAGATATGGCTCCTTAAATATTTCTCTTAAAACCCCACCGCGTTCCAGCTAATTTCCAGCTCAAAACATAAACTTTTAGGTACCCATCAACACCAAAAAATATCAAGAATAGTCCTTTAGCTATCAAAATCTCAATCTCACAAATGCTCCTCCTAAAACATAAATGCTCATTTCAGAATTTCCATTAGTTCCTCCAAATTGTCGAACTTTAGCAACAATCGAGAAGAAAAAAATATAAGAAACGGAACATACAAAGAACGAGAAAACTCAAATCAAATTCTAATCAGTACATGAAACTGAAAGGACAGCATATTGGGTGCTGAAAGGACAAAGAATTGCTTTGTAATAGAACCAAAAGGACAGAAAAGGCCGCGGACCAATTCCCAATACCAAAACCTCAACATAATATGAACATAAAGAATGTAGCCATAGTTAAAAACATCATTACAATCTCTGTATTTTCCTGTAGTAAACTAATACTACCAAAAAAAACAAAACTGTAACAAAAGAATCTCTCCAGATCCAAGAATAGATATATATTCGTGGAATATATCTTCTTTCTTTCTAGTCTTCCCTCAGATAACAAATGGAAAGACAGCCAGAAGTGATAGGAAGGTTTGTCATATAATCAACACGTATAAAACTAATCTGATCAAAGAAAAAAGAGCTGGCAAACATTTTTTTAGACACAGCACACACAAACAAGAAAGAAAGAGGGAAAGAATGTGAAGGTGGGGCAGATGTCCTCCAGGCTTTATCTCACACATACATGTGGGATGAGTATGTGGGTGGGTCTGGATTTGTCTGCATGGGCATGTGGTCTTGTCAGGAGAGTAAGTGAGAGAGAAGAGAAGTTAAAAAACAATAAAATGGAATAGAAATTCAATTCCTGTTGTTTACCTGCAAAAGTTCCTAGTGCTTTTTCTTCAAACATTTGTCAGCTTCTGAATTCCAATTTCCACTAAATTCTCTTCATTGCCCTCTCTTTCACTTGGTTTCATGACCATTTCCAAAACTTCCAAATTTTTTTAAAGTGGAAAGTTCAATCCTTGTTCCAGTACATTGCAATGCCAATTGTTTGACACTTATAGAAACTATTTTAAGTACACAATTATTTTTTATTATTTTGCTATTAATTGATAGTTATATTCTTGTGTTTAGTAGCCACATAAAGAAAATAAGAGGGGGAAGAAGTTTGTTTTTGGATGAGTAAGTGTTGTGATTTACCTTTATTAAATGCCAACTTGCACAATTGGGACTGATTAAGACAACAATAGCTTTTAAATAATTTTTAAGATTTTAATTATTCAAACGATTAAATTATTTTTATAGTGTTCGATCGTAAAAATTAACTTTTAAAATTATATACCATTTTATTATTACAAAACTTCTGCTTTCAATGGAGATTTTGGATCACCTTCAATAATAGCAATTTCTAGTGAAGTTTGTTGGGTGATCATAATTTTCTTAATCTAACGGCAAAATCCTTAAAAATTAAGGGAAGGACTAAAGATTTGAACGGCTACAAATTAAAGTTAAGAATGTAATGATATATTTTAAAAAAAGTGAAGACGAAGTCATGCATTAGATCATAATCGAGGGAGTAAATAGTAATTTTCCCTATTTTATTTTTTTTCCTTTACTTAAATTTTAATGAAAAATCTGCACCAACTGCGCACCGAATAAGTTAGCAGGGCAGAAATTGACTTATGTCACCATATCTCAATTTTAAAAATATATATTTCTTCATTTATAATGTAAGACGATGCATGAAAACCTCCCTGCACTTTCACTTTTTTATAATTTTTTAAAATAGAAAATTATCTTATTATAATATAAAGATTAAGCTAAAATCATATTAGTTAATTATTTTATTATAATAAAAAATGATTTAGTTTGGTTAAAGTAATAAGGTGATGGAGAATATATATACTAATAAGTACAATAAGGTATGAACAAAAACCAACAAACAAACGTGGAGGCCACCATAGCTCTTAGTACCATTTAATTAGCATTTAATACCCCTTTTAAAGTTTTGTCATTTCTATAAATGATGACCTTAAATTGTGACGTTGACTATGATATGGTAATAATTTTTTTTCCTAAGGGCATTTTAGTAAATTTTGATTAAAATTGAATTAATAATTATGGGTTTGTCCAGTAAAATTAGTTGTTTTGATAGCTGTTAGTTGTTTTAACGATATTTAGCTATTAGCTGTTTGAATAGCGTTTTATAAAACGTTAAAAATTAAACGTTATATGAGTTAACTTTTCACAAAAAAATTACTCTAACCTCTAAAAATTAGTCCAAATATTATTATATTATTGAACAACTTTTTAAACAGCGCTCGTTAAAACGCTGAACGCTGCTCAAAAAACTGTTATCGAACACAGTCTATATTTATATATCCACAGTAAAATAGCAATAAGAATTATAAAATTATATTTTTTAGGAATTATGAGATTCTACTTTACTTCTATATCTCGATAAAAATAATAATATAGTAAAATGGTGAAATTATAAATTAATTTTGATCTTTTTCAAGCAACTTGTTGCGATTTTGATCTGATTTTATTTTAATAATCTTAATCAGTAAAATAGGAGTTTTAACTAGCAATTTTGACAACAATGCATATAAACTGAAAATAAATAAATATTTTCTAATTTTGATTAAAGCCAAACCAAAGGACATGCTACCTAAAATGTTAATTAATTATGAAGCATTATGGTATAATTTCCATTAATGAGAAGGAGAAATTGCAAAAGTAATGTTATTGGTTAGCAATTGACAATTGAGTGAGAGAGAGAGAGAGAGAGAGTAGTTTTGTGGAGCAAAATAGTTTGTGTAAAATCCATAAATAGGCTATCCACATGTACAAAATTGTCATATATTTCTTATGTTATGTCATGTGGAAGATTGTAATTGATGGCAGTGGACACCAAAATGAAAATTGTCAGCAACTCCATCTCTTTATCACCTTTTTGTTTCATACAATTATTTTTTTTATCAAAATATATATCATGCGGTGACTATATACTATTTTTGAGAGTGAGTAAGTGGTATCATGAATTAATTTTGTTGCTACTTTCTTTTTTTTTAAAAAAATAAATTAATCTGATCTTAATAATATGAGTTAGAGTTAAAGATAAATTTCTTTTACATTTATTAAAAAATCAACGGATCAGATCTGTCAGAGTGTCTATTTCTGTGCTTGATTTCTAACGGGATATGCCTTCTTTCTTTATTGTATTACATTTTGGCTTTTAATTTCAATAATATGAGATAGAGCCATGGTTTATCTTTAAAAAAAAAAATAGATGAATGTATGGTTGCAAATGAACTTGAAAAGGCAGTAGCTAAAGCATAACTATGTAAAAAGGAAATGTAAAAGTGATAACAACTATGTATTGTGAGAATGAAGAATTGGATTGAATGAAGGTATTGCACCTCACCCACATGTCTAAAAGTGAAAGATACTAAATCATGTGCTATGCTTCAACTCTAATAGGCAAACACCAACTAACCAATCTCAATCATTCTAATCCATGTTTCAAGGAACCATTACTCATTCTTCCCTTTGATTGGCACATTATGCCTTTCTAATGCATATATGACTTGTTAACCCTATCAAAAATCAAAATATGTGCATTGACACAACAACAAGAGAGGAGAATTATAACCAACCAAATGGTGGGGTCAAACCAAACAAGTTTATCCACTCAATAATATAAAAAGTGATTATTATGATTAGATAAGGAGAGAACAAATCCCCATGGTTCCCAAAAAGGCATGCTTGAGATATTGAGTCAACATGAAACAAATTAGATTTTCATGTTGGAGCCTAACTCAACTAGGGTTTTACATTTGGGTCCCTCATTACTAATTATTGCTTCTTTTCATCTCCTTTTTGCTCAACTATGACTAGAAGGTTCAAGATTTCATGAGATTTGGACTTGGGACTAGGCTTGCATAAGAAAAATTACACTTTAGTTCAAAATTAAAAATTATAGTAACTTTTTTTTATTTATAATTTAAATAATCTTTCAACAATTTGATATTTATAATTTATATGTGAATAAAAATCTCCACCACACCGCTTTAATATCAAAATAAATTATTTCATATTGAATTAAGTACATAAACACTGGCAAAATTAATTTTAATCTATCCGATTTGAAATTTTATTGTTTGTTAAACCCTTTTGCCCCATTAATATAGAGAGCTTTTGAATCAAAGCCTGTAGTTTTATGACATAAGCACATCTTTAAAAGAAATAGTGTATTGTATGATTCAAAGTACACCTTTTAGAGGGTTAGAGGGGTGAAGTGGTAGCATGTGTTAGTGATTAAAAAGATTTTAAGGCAAGCCAAGTCATGAAATAGTGTTGCCTGGTCATTGGAATCTAACCACATCTATCGCACGTGACAAATATTAAAATCACTATTTGGTAAATTAGAGAGAGACCAACCATTTTATTAGTGAGTTGGGTTAGTTGAAGAACTTGAATTAAGATGATAATTTTTAACTTTTTGGAATTTATGGGCTTTTCCCAGCTGGCTAATGGGCCCAATTCAAAGATAGGGGACCATTTGGTAGTTAATGAAGTGGACCCAAATTTTGCCTTAGTGGACCCAAGAAACTTGTGTTCTAAACAGCAAAGCATGGTCAATCATAACTGCCCTCCAAGATTGGTCAGCACATGGGACCTTAAATTAAATTATTTGCTTCTACTCCCTTACATTATTATATATACATACGTGCATGTGAGATTTTCTTCAACAATATTAAGGTTCCTAAACATGGTGGTTGGTTCACAGGAACTAAAATTATGAGTGGTCAACTACCTGCATTAAGAAGAAGACGGTGACATCGACTGAGGAAGACTATATTTATATCAGATCGTATCCATTCAATAAATTTAATAACGATAATGGCCCCGAATAAAAATGTAAATTTCTCTAAAAAAAGCGGTGATTTACTAACTAATAATAAATTATTATTAACTGAATGTATGGGTAAATAAGTATTTGCCATTCCATTGCCGGCATTGTAAATTAACCTTGAAGTATTAAATCTTATAACAAAGGACATTTAACATTATATATAAATCTAAATTATAGAATTTATTTATAAACAAGATATTAGTTTGATTAGTATTTTAAAAATAAAATGAGCATTAATCGAAAACATAAAATTCGCAGACATTATTTAAATCATAAAGTGCCTTAAGGGTTCATGTATTATCTTATCCATAGCAAACTGGCTTTTAAACTTAAGTTGCAGAAATGAATTGTTCAAGACTGTTATTCTATTTCTAACACTTTGAGACTAGTAATAATAAAATCAATCTCCACATAGAACTGTCCGCTTGACAGTTCAAATAATTTAAGTTCTGTGGGACAGAGACAGGAAACAAAAATGTGGCTCACCTCAAGGTTGAAGAGAACCTGGACTATAGTAGCGTTAAAATAGGCAAGCTAAGGAGGTTTTCCATGCAGCTAAACCAACTAAATATGGGAAGAACCAGCATTCTGCAAAATCAATATGGTCCTTAGGAGCAGCTGCTTGAACTGCATTAGGTCTCCAAAAAAAAAGGAACAATTATGTAGGTAAGCATTTCACGGATCATTCGTAGTCTTGTGTCAATTGCTGCTGCTCCATGCCAGAAATACTTGCAACATCTTGTTTTTTGCTTGAAATAGCACTTAAAATTTTCTGATAGAAACCCCAAGAAGGGTTTGCCTCTGTAATGGCTCGTTGACCAAAAGGATTTTGTGCAACAAATTCTTGAACGTTTTGAGCCTCTGCTAATTTTTCAAGATATACTCGAAGCTTACCTCCACGTCCTGTTTAGAGCGTAAATAAAAAAGAAAAAGAACAGCAGTTGCACTATTAGATTTAGAACTGGGGCATCTTTTCTCATCACAATATGCAAAATTGGGGATCATTTGGATAAATAAAACAGCAAAATAGTAATCTCGACAACAAGACAACACCAGATCATAATTGACCATGAACAACAACTCCCAGCTTAGAACTAACGGCTAAAATACAACAAAAGCACAGGCAACTAATTACAGAATAATGTGTCCATGCAAAGGCAGCTTGGTGAATAAATTTAAACAATGATTAAGAGTCAATTTGGTTTAACTGTTCCTGCTAGTTAGTAGCTGATAACAATTGTTGATAGCAGATAGTTGATAGTTAGTTGATGAGTACATGTTAAGGGGTAATATTTTAACAATGGTTGCAATTAAAATATAAAATAACTATTAAAGCATAATAATTTATAAATATTATTGTGTGTGTACACACACACATATTATTTAAAGGTGAACAAATTATTTTCCATTTTAACATGTTGTATAAATAAACAGAGTACTATAGTTATTTATTATTTTTAAATACATACAGATGACATGAAAATATTAATTTGAAAAAAAAACATAATTATTAGTAATAATATTTTTCGTAACATTCTAAACAAATTAACTAGCAGTCAGATAGGAAAAAATTTCAAAATGTAGATGATATAATTAATAGCTAATTAGAACTTCTATCATTTATCAACTACTAATTAAAATTCTTACCAAACATTTTTAGCTGTCAGCTGAATCAATCATCACCTTAAGTAATTAAAAATTCTCAAGAAATAAAAGGATAATAATTGCCAGATTATAATGGTAAAAGTTGGGATTTAAGTCATTTGACACCTAGAACACCTATCCAGCTAACATAGCTGGAACAAACTAGTTTGTGATTCACATTATGGTTTTATAAATCTCCAAAAAAGTGCAACTTCTCCAACCTAATGAATAAACATCAGCCCAATCAAAGTTCAATTTCCATCTAGTACCAACAAAATTAAGAGCATACCAGGATATTGTGGCAAAAGAAAATTACTTATGAGCTTAGTCTCTGAACTAGCATACATAGGTTAGATAATAATGTCTCACAGCACCCTAGGTTTGTTTTGCATCTTAAATTTGCCAAAAAAAAAATCCTGCATCTACATTGAGAGTGTCTCACCTAATGAAGAATCTTTGGAATTCTTGTACTTGTATGAATAGGGAAATATAGCTGTGTTGGCCTATGAAAAGTTGGCATAACAGGAAAAAAAGCTAGCATCACAATAGCGTCCATAATGAAATCAGTCAATATATCCCAAACGAGAGAGAAGAAACATACTGGATTGCTCAAAGCTTTGTATGGTGAATCATCTATCAATAATGTATTAGATTCATCATAGTCTCCCTTATTCCATGGAAGATCAGACTCAAGTTTATCCCATAATTTCTTTAATTCCTTCAAAACCAGAGGTTTGCGTGAATTCTCAATTGTGTTAAATCCTGTATCAGTACAATGAGATTGATCCTGTAAAAAAATATTCATAATAAAATTAAAACAACTGGCACCAAATAACCATATAACAGTAATTCACAGCTAAGAGACATGATGGACTCGGAGCACCCAACAGTACTTCAAATGTTCCATAAACTTCCATCAATACAAAGATACAATTTATACTCAATCCCAAAGTCACTGTAAGTCAACATCATGTCAAAGTTTTTCATGCCTAAACTTTCAGAAATTTTAACTTTTAAATTCCTTTAGATGCTTAAACTTGAATATTACTCTGGTTTCAAATTGTATTGGGTAATTCATGACCAAATGTCAAAGTAATGAGGAAAGCTGTCACATGCCAAGAGAAGCATCAACGATGATGCAACAAAAACAGTAGCTCCAACTATCACACCCGGCATTAAGCATTTTTTGCAGACTGTAACAACTTTTATGGAAGGCTTGAAACAGTCATGTTTCCATTTGGCGGAAGTTCATAAACTTTGTATAAAACAATACAAACTTCTAATCTTTAAAATGATGCTGAATCTTCAGTCATCCTTAACACATCAGAACTAGACACTATTATTCAATTTAAATTAGTTAAGAAACAGAATCAAACCGATAAACATGTTTCATTAATAATACAAATATCATATTATATATATATATATATATATAGAGAGAGAGAGAGAGAGAGATAATATTTGGCTTTAGGTTCTGATTAAGTTTAAGGCACAATGAAATAGTGCAAACTAAATTAACCAAACAGAACCATTATATTTTAATTTAGTTTGGTTCAGTCTCTTATCCTAGAAAAGATAACAGTTATCTTCAAAAATTATTTCTCCAACCAGGACGAAATTAAACTATGCAAATCCCTAATCGATTGTTTTCTAACAAATATATGATTGGTCTTAAAATGATGCACCCAAAAAACAGAGCATGTTTCGATCATAACATACTTACCCAACAAAAGAGCAACTTTTGTCTAGAATCTCCCAAGAGAAAATCAACCACCATGCGCACGTTTTTCCTATAATTGGCATGCGTATGGTTAGGGCAATGCAGAAAATAAAAAAATGGTAATTTTTGTGAATGAATATAAGGAACTGTATTTGCTGAAGATGAAAAATTATTAAGAAACATGAAAATGTCAGATTGCTGTGGTTAGGACAATACCTGGTTCTTGATGACCAAACACCAACATTGAATTTCTCAAAGCAAAACCGCAGAAAATCATCGCAGAAGGGCCTTTTGAAAACTGAAAAACACATAGGAACACTGAAGTTAGGCTTCAGCTATTCAGTAGGAAATGGAAACATGGATAATCTAACTATAAAGACAACGTTGCATATCAATTTTCACCTGATTTTCCGGATATTACGATGTCAGCCTTGTATGAATCATAACAATATGGAACAATATCAGCCAGAAGTCCATTAACATCAAGGATGAGAAGTTTTTTATCAGCACATCCAGCTTGGGGTCCTTTTATTGAAGAGTCTGATACTTTTGAAAGATTTTCCTCCTTAATAGGAACATATATATCAGAATCCCTCTTTGCATCAATTATATTTTTGCTTTCTAGTAACTCAAAGTCACCACTTGAACAGTTAGAGGAAGTCTTCTCTGTCAAAGAATTTTCCAAAACAGTAACTGAAGCAGCAGGCTTCCTAGCCTGTATTCTTTCTAACCCGTTCCCTGAAAGTTCAAATGAATGCACTTCATTTAAATCTGATGAAGTTTGTGTAGCCACCTTGATCGATTCCACATTTTCTCGAGTCTCAGGAGCAACCCTTCTTTTCACGCAATCAATTTCTAGTTGTGCCTTAATTTCATAGTCTACCAAACCAATACCAGCCTCACAATGGTTGTCAAATTTATTCAACATACTTGTATTTGGACTTCTAGGGGAATCACTTCGCTCTTCCTCTACGAGAGAATTCTGAGATTTATCATTAATGACAGTGCCATCAAGCTTCCGCTTCTTTCTTTTTCGCTTCCTATGTGACCGACTCAATTCTGAAGGTAGGACTGTCTCCAGATCAGTATTAATATCAATAACATCTTCCCTTGTATTAATATTGACTATAGACTCATGGGATGAACTTTTTCTGGTAGAATCGCTTTTTATTGGAGAAGAGTCCTCCTGACAGTCTATCTGGGAATCCTGCTTAATTTTTGACTTTTTCTTTCTCTTCTTTTTCTTCTTTTTGTTTGTTTGTGAACAATTTGACTCCAAATTACATTGCGAGTCCAAGACATCTGGCTCTAGAATATTGTTGATTGGAGGATCTAAACTTGAATATCTTTCCAAGGATGCATTGCTCACTAAATATGATTTACTTGTAGAATCATGAATTATAACATTAACCTTATTCAATGGATCATTCACCTCACTTCTGTTATTTCTCTTCTTCTTATCCTTACATGATATGATGTCCATTGTACATGATGTCATCTCTCATTGATGTAACCAGGAGTAAAATCTAATTAAAGAAGTCACAAAAGCCTCAGCATCTCACTCAGGACACTTCCTTTTATTCTTCAATTTTCATCAAACAAAACCACGAATGGGTTTCCTTCCTCTTCCAAGCAAGTTATATAATCTTTCAGCGATTGATGAATGTTTTCTAGCTACTGACCTGCAATTGTTGATAAAAATTATTTAGAAGTCATCGAGCTGTAACTAACAGAAAAACCATACTGCAATTCCACATAATGGTAATACAGGAGTAAAAGAAATGATAACTAACAGAAACTTCAGAATATTTGTCAAGCATAGACTAGTGCTTTCCAGCAGTTCCAATGTAAAGAAAACTAAAGCATAAGAATATTCCCAATCATCTACTGAGCAAGGAGTTCAGTAAAATCAAGCAACTGTAATTCCGCATTTCAGAAGATACACATCCAATGAACAAAATTAATAAAAATATTTAGAAGAAAAAAGAAACGTTATACATAGGATTAGAATTAGATGCAATATATCTACAACCAATCCGTACTAAATAATCCAACAATGACTATAAAATTCAAAAATTAGTTACAAATCTAATTCTATTAACTTCTCAAGCACTACAAACTTCCAAGAAACCACCTAAATAGGTTTGGTTATAATCTCAAGAGCGAAAACAAAACTAAAAAAAATCATGAAAAAACAAAAATTAAGCAATTTAAGAGAGTAATAACAATAATGATTATTAAATTCAAACAAATCAGAACAAAAAATGCGAAACAGCAACTCGCATCTTATCTAAATGGCCTATTACAGAAACAGAGTATGTACAAAAGTGAAATAAAAAAAATGTTGGCGCTGATTGAAGAATTTGTGGACTCACCGAAGAAAGAAATCCAGCCACCGGAAGTGGATTTGGAAGAGAAGAGGGAGGAACTAGCAGTTTTTCTTTTCTTTCCAGATACATGAAGCAGCAGCGACTTTCTGCACTCGAGAGAATAAGAAGCGAGAGAGATAGAGGCTTTTGTTTTGGGATATTTAGCGTGTTGATGCTCCTGATTTGTACTAAATTAATGAATCGTCGTTTTTGGGTTGACAATTATCAAAAACTCGGTAATTTTCTGTAAAAGGGCAAAAGGTAAATAACTTCAAGTTTCGTCGTAATTATAACTTCGTTCCTCTTATATATATATATATAATATTTCTGTGAAGTTTAATTTTATTAAACTATTTAATAGTTTACCTAAAAAAGTATTTTTACTAAATAAGATATAATTTGATTAATTTTCTTATTGACGTGAATAGCAGTCATATTTTCAATTATAAAAATTTGTATAAATTTATTGAGAAAAAAACCCGTTGAATAAATTGTTTATCATATGATACTCTTTTTTAATGTTACCATAATTATGTTATACCTTTTAAATATGATACTATTTACATTTTCATTTTTCGAATTTTTGAGGTTGTCAAATAAGTTGGATTGTTTTTATATAATATTTCTGATCACTCAAACTCTATTTTTTATAATATTTTTTATCTAAATGGGAAATTTGACTTAAACAATTAAATTTAAACGATTCATGACATACATGACTTATTTAAACTCGTATTAAATATGAAATTAATGAAACTCAATTGACTTGTAAAATTAAGAGTTAGTTGCAGTTTTTAAATTACCCGAGTTATATATACTATAAGTAAAAGATATATTAATTTTATATTATATTTTATTTTATTTTTGAATTTCTCATATATTTAAAAATATTAATTTTTGAGAATATGCATTGCATAGGATATCTGTTATTTATACTCGTTATATAATTTTTTTTTATTTCAAAAATTTATTATATGTATGATAAGATACTGAAAAAAAAATAGATAGACTAAATATTTTCTATTTAAATATTTACTATAACTTTACACATTTAATTTATATTAAAAATGATTATATAAATTATTCATTACAAATAATAGTTACAATTGTTCTGTCTACCCCGATCAATTTCATTTTCTCTTTTGAAGAGCTGCTGTATTAATATGTGATTCAGCATTTTTCAATAAATTGTTTCGCTGTAAAGTTGAAATTAGTATCATTATTAGTTTGAACACTGTTATCTTTTTAAGCTTATTGATGAAAAATTTAAACATAGACCTCTTTGTAGACAACAATCTTTATATATGTTACATCTTTTCTTTTTTTTCTTATTTGACTTTATAAGAAATTTTATTGTAGACATCAATATCCCTCCTGACGATACCACATAGAGTTGTCCGCGTGAAAAAACATCATGTGGTAAATAGACACTCACGTTCGATATTGTTTGCCCCTAAGTTTTGTTTATTGTCGTTGCGAAGAAGAGACGGACTGAAAATTGCTTTCTCTTAAAATGAAATGAGTATCTTTCATTTTTTACAGGAGAGAGAGGTATTCTAAGTAAGAATATTTGCTTCCCTGAGTACTGTCTAACTGTTATTTCAACATGGATTACATTGGCTCCAAAATTTCTGCATACCATTTTGGTTCCATTACACGGACCATTTGAGGCATCTAAATTTCTCAAAAGTATTATCGGACACTTGATTTTCAATTATAGCTTGTGCGGATGCAATTTATTTGGCAGCAGAGTGTTGAGAAATTTTTCATGATAGTAGTTGTTTGTGTCATCCACTGCTTGATCGAAATTGTTGTAGATCTTGCTCTAGTCATGAAACAACTCTATCATCTTCTAATTCAGACTATCAATATTTTCATTTTTTGTTGCTAGTATTGCATGGCTTGTCATATATTAGCCATATTTTGCATTTTTTGCAAACGTTGAGAATACTTCATCAATTAATAATCTCTTGTTGGCTTCATCATTATCATGCTTTACTACCATCGCTTCTGGTATTGTTATATTTTTCTCATTATTTGTTTGCTCTTCTCCGTCATCTACTTGGAGCAAGAATTCTTCAAAATATCTATCTGTCCTTGCTCTTATATTTGTCTTCAACCGCAACACTTCCATTACTCTCTAGAAATAGGACTCCACAAGGCGCGATGTTACGGTCCCGTATCTCGCACCAAGATTGGGTTATGCGGCGCTTGCTTAGAATTCCCTCAAACAAGCTAGATAATGATATCAATTAGTTATCTGCAAGCAAAGAACAAGCGTTAAAACAACATAATATCGATAGGGCTCGTATAGATTTGAATATAAGAACAATTCAAGCATCATCGAAGAACATATAGCAACACATAGCACAACATTGCACGTAAAGATAAAATGGTTATTCTTATTTATATATATCAAATATTACATCGAAGCAACCAAGATTACAATTAGATAACCAATGGCACCTTCCATAGACGTAAGGGCACCTATGAAGGGCCAAGACAAAGACTCTAACATCCAAGTGACTTTGACCACTAGTCACTCCTCTACATGCGCACTTAATTTCTTGTCTTATAGTTTTTGGCACCACTGGCAGAACCTGTGCGAAAAATTTAAATACATAATTCAATATTTATTAAATTATATTCCTAATCATAATAAAATTAAAAATTTATTAATTAAAATAGAATTAAATTATCTTTATTACAAATAAAATATCAATAAAATTAAAAATTATTTCATTAAAAAAATTAAATTATCCTTAATAATATTTTTTATCAATTAGAATATGTATTGACGTTTTAGGGACTCAATGTCCCGACCATTCGTACTTTACTAATCAAAATAGAATTAAACTATCCTTATTACAAATAAAATATTAATAATATTAAAAGTTATATCATTTCAATAAAACTAAATTATCCTTAATAGTATTTTTTTATTAATTAGAATACGTAGGAGCATTTTAAAGACTCAATATTACCTGTTCGTACTTTTATATATGTTATAAATTTTAAGAATGAGATATAGCTTATCCATCACCATACAAGTCAAATGTGTAGTACACTCCTGTAGTGCAAAATGGAGCAACATAACATTCCCATTTAAGTTCAGCTTATTAAAAAAAATTACAAGAAATATTCTATGGTCAAAACTAAATAACCGTTTTTTTCAACCTTGGTTAATTAAGCTACTCCTAACTTCATCGTCCTGAAGACAACATCCAATTTATTAGGAGAGATGGGAACGGAGAAAAACATATTAAGAAAACAATACAAAACCAATTTTCATAACCAAAAACTTCAGCTAGAAATAGTCTAGGAACAATATCAGAGGAAGAAGAGCAGCAGATGGCAGAGAGAAGCATTTCAGATCCAAAAAAGAGAAATCTTTTACCAGTACTACCAATTTGAGAAGAAGAAATACCCAGGTAGTAACACAAATATGGACTGGCACTAACCAGCATCAATCCTGATATCACATTCGCATCGACAATCGAAAACAAGAATCCATCCTTGACCTGGTTCTGATCTGATCTTGCTGCATTCATCCTCCATATCGAGAGCTCCATCAAAGTTTCCTCAAGCAAATGTTTAAGAAGACGCTCGATATCTTTCATCAACAGTGCACTCATCACTGGTTAAACACTCACATTAACATATGATGCCTATTGGTAGCACCTAGTTTCATGTAAAATTATAGAATATCACAAAATCAAATCCATTAACTGATAAAATCTATGGCAAAGGACAAGCTTACTTCACATTGATAGATGATAATAGACTACAATGAATATGTTCAATATATTCCTTGTAACACATAATTTTGCTTTTAAACACATAACAAATATAAAGTGATTCCCCTAGGAAACTACAAACACACAATATTACAGTATCAGCATACATATGTTGAATTCTGAAATCAATAAAAGAATTAGTAACAGCTAATGAGTGCAGCTTTTATTTATTCAGTTATCTATTTAAAGACACGAGCGGAGGAAGTGATATATTACCAGTAAGAAGAAGAATAATAGTGCACATAAAAGTAGAAAATTTATAGCAACAGCTAGTTAAATATTTGGTTAAAGAGAAACATACCTACACCTAATCAAGTGATGAAAACTAGAAAATTTTAAAAATTCAAATTAAACATAATCAGGATGTAAAGCCAATTGAGCAAAGGAGTATGCACAGGCAACTAAGCAATAATTAGATATACTAATTCCAAATTAATGGCAATTAAATATTTTTTGCCTCAAGTAAATACCATGAACGTGTATAGTTTAAAATCCTCAACTTATTTAATTGAATAATATTCACAATATGGATATGAATTACAAAAAATTGACATCAGAAAGCTGTATGTCTTCAAAATTTGATTAAGGACATCACATGAGATGTCATTGAAAATTGTACACATGCCATGGCAATTAGGAAGTAGATAGAGTCGAACAATGAAAATTCCAAACCTAAATCAGGGCAAAAGACTGAAAATCCCATCTTCGTTTCTCAGTTTAGTTATTCAATATATCAGCTTCCCAATTTGGCATCATCTCTCCAAAATGATTAAATAGCTAATGAAGTAAAAATAGGCTAAATGCATAAATTTACTCTTGTACTTTGAAAAAGAAAACCTCATGGCACTCTCATCTTTTACCTTTACCTTTAACCTATTTAACACCTAAATTTAGAAAGAACAATTGTTGAACACTTTAACTTGCCAAACTTTTCTATTAAACATTCCAACTTGTAAAGGTAGATCAATTAAACGCTTATTAAATAGTTGAAAAGTGTAAAAATTGTTGTTCTAAAAGTTATAATAACCACACATCAAATCAATATTTCACATATAAACACCAAAAGTACAAAAAAAAAAAAACTGTGGTTGCTAGTATGGAGAGTTGTGCAATGTTACCAAAATTTATTACTTTAGGAGCATAATAGATTGCATACTTTGGAGTGCCACAAGTTTTCTCGTGTAAAGTACAATGGCGAAATTGTATTTGGCTATTAAAAATCAAATATCAGCTACGCATCATGACTTGTGACCATAAAACATCAGGCAATATACAAGGAGATCACTAGAAAGCAGAATTGCTACAGATAAAATAGAAGGCACAACAATTATATGTAAGGAAGCACATTACATACACATTTTGGAGTCCCTCAGAACTTTCCTGAGGTTGAGAAGGGTTCCATCACTAAATTCATCTTGTCACAGACCTCTATATATTCCTGTGCTATAGCAGGGACAAGCTTCATCAAATACCAGCAATCTACTAAATGGCAACTCAAAATTTTCAATTTATTCTCACAGCTCCGTAGCTTCAACCAAGTTCCAGAGCTCCAAATGCCAATGGCAGAGAAGTCCCGAGTGGAAGTTCAACCGAGTGAAAATCATCAATTAAAACCATTGGAAGCATTGACTTCTACCCTTTGGCATACTTATCCACATAACCCTGCAAAACATAGTTAAATAATCTGCGAATCAAAATTGTCTACATTGAGCTGAACAGGAAAAAAAAAAAAGAAAAAAACAAATGCTACTCTATTCAACTGAAAAGTAAATTTAATGCTTCTTTTTCTACCCGGACTAAGATTTATCTATTACAACATATGTGCACATTCATTTCCTAAAAGTAATTTGCCATAATAGCCTTAGCACGATCTGGACTTATTTTATCATGAACATAGGGGGTGAAGTTTTAGACTACTGTAACTACAAGTCTTCCAAAGCATTCCATACAATTTGTCGTAATTAGGTGCCTTTCAGTTGGGGTCATTCTTTAGTGGAAAAGAGTGTTGGAACTGTTTAAATTTAATATTGTCATAAAATGCTCTATCTGATCAATAAGACCTCACAAAACAAAGCTCAATACCCATATTCTTTTGAACAATGAAGTATCTAATTTATTGTGCGAAAGCTCAAAACATACAGTATGTAAACATACAAAATTTAAAGTCGAACTCAAACAATTGCTAAGACAAAGAAATGACTTCTTTGCAATACTATATCATTTTTTATTTCTCATCCTCGTTGGATTGGCAAGCAGACATTCATGACCACTTGCATAAGGGGCCGGTAAAAGGGTGGTTGTTGGACTGTTTTTAAAACAAGTGGGACTGATGCATGTTATCCAAACAAATTGCTTCAACAAAGTTTTAACAAGAAAAGATCCAAAATCAATCACGTTTTTCCTAGGAACAAGTCATTGACACTCAATAAGTAGAGCTATAAGAGAATCTCAAAAGATTATGAGAGCCTTGTCATTCAATAGATGACAGCTGACAAGTCATATCTCCAAGGAACAAGCATGGTTTGCAAAACTCAAAAGAATCCCTTTCCAATTATCAGTTGTGACAAAGATTGAAGCATCTGGGTCATAAATATATTTCTAAACATGTTTTCACTCTACTTTTTATTTTTACTGATTTATTAAGCAAAAGCTCGGTTGGCATGCATTTGTCCATTAAATCATCTAAGAGAAGAAGCAGAAGACTAATGTAAGGACTTACCATCACAAGTTTCATTAATTTCCGCTGTGAAGAGTCAATATACTGGTTTATCTTTGCTTTAGACTTGGGCATCTGGTGGCTCTTCATTGCTCCTGACACCTTATCAACAGTCTTCTTGACAACAGTCTTGAATGTTTCTTTGCTCATGTTACCCTGTCTCCATGATGGCTTTAAAACTTCCTTTACAAAATCTGCAAGGCAAGCTTTGAAAAGCTTCATTGATCTGGACTCCTTGCTCTTCTTGCTCTTCCCTGGGGACTTAATCTGGTCAATCTCCATCTCACCTGTATTTGTGTTTGCTAAATCATTAGGATTATTCTGGCTTCCATTTTCAATATCACCAACTTCTTCATCTGCTGTCTCACCAAATTCCTCATTATCAAGAGATGTAGAGAGCACAATGCCACCCACATCTTTCTTCTTGTTGTTCTCTTCCACATCCAACAGTTGATTTGAGCTTTTGAGCAACCTTATGTCAGACTCACCAGAGGGTTCCCACTTCTGAATACAATCTGATTTCCTGTATGAGTTTGAAGATGGCTCAATGCTGTCAAAGAGTGGATCATACTGATCACTACCTGATCTGGGATTAATTTTACCAAGACCCCTGGTAGGAGTTGGTGAAGTTGACCGTCTTGATACAGCACCTACTCGATCAACTGAAGCATTGCTCAAACTTAAAGGATGATCATGCTTGCTACCATGGGTTGTGTCTTTTTCTTGCCTGAAGACATCAGAACTGAATCTGGAGCTGAGTGGCTTCTCAAAAGTAGATGCATAAGGATTAAAGTGAGTTGACTTTGGTACTCCAAAATCAGGCAGGTATGATTGCTGATTTCTGTCTTGAATATCAGGTGGATATCTAGAAGAAGAACTGATTTTCCCTGGCAGACCATAGACACTATCAGGCGCAGCATGATGCAAACCATGGGGTGGCCATTCCTGCTGTGAATATGTATGAATCTGAGAAGTAGACTTTCCAATCTCTCCAGGATCACCAGAAAATGATTGCATTTTGGTTGCACACGCTTCCTGTGGAAAGGACATAGGTTGAGGATAATTGTTGCTCCGAGTAATGGAGCCTGAAACACCTAAAGGATGCATTGGAAGCTGTTTCAAATGATCTTCTCCAAAAGTAGTGGTACCTCCAAATTGTTGGCCAGATGGATTGCATCCAGGCAGAACCTTCAACCTAAAATCTTCCACTTGTAATTGAGCCTGTTGAGGCTCTTTTACTGAAGGGAAGGCTCGATGCTGGAAGTCATCAACCTGAGGATTACCAGACAATTCAACTGAGCATGGTCCTGAGAACATCTGAGAACCAAAGTCACCCCTTGGAGGCATGCAACTCTGCTGAAATTGTGGAGTAACACCTGGTTGTGTAGTTCCTACATTTATGGTTGGACCATGTGGAGGTAATAGTGGGGGTGGGGGTGGTAAGGATACAGAAGAGGTATACAGTGGTACAGGAAAAAGAGAATTTTGATTGGGCAACATGTAAGCTGGAAAACTTTCTAAAGGAGCAGATTGAGAATGAAATTCTGCAGTTTTTGGTATCAAGTTATAATCCCTCGATGGCTGCGTCATTTGTGAAGCATTATTACCTTCGCCATTTGTAGCAGAAAGAGGAAAAGGGGGCATCTGGGAGGGATTATGTAGAGAATCTGCAGAATTTGGAAGAGTTTCACTAGCATGAAGCTCCTTCGGAGAAGTTCTAGATATTTTATCTGGAGATGAATCAGATATAGAAGAATCATCAGCGTGCAGGGCAGGGTGATCAACATCTTGAAGCACTGGATCTGAAATAAAAGACTGAGGTTGCTGAATAACAGAATCGTCCAGAGAAGGAAATACATTCTGAGAAGTTTCACCATTTGATGTCAGGATGTTAGCAACAATTGAAGGTTTAGAAGGAAAACTATCAACAACTATTGGCTGGTCTGATTCCATCACTTCCTGAAAATTCCTATTTACAACTGTTGTACCATCTGCAGACTTTAATTTAACTATTTTAGTTTCTGGCACTTTAGTAGCAACCACTCTAAAATTGTCAGATTTAATTATCATAGGATCTTCTCTGTTGTGAAATATAGTGTCATCTTTGGCAGCACGACTGCCACTAGCAGACGTATCATAATTGCCTCCCATTTTCTGCTCATGATCTGATACCTTAAATGAGAGTTCATCTTTAGAATTCTTTGAACTGTCATGAAGTTGCTCTGATCGTTGCTTGCTCCTATGATGCCTTGACCCATCATTTTTCTCAGAATCATGGTGCATATAGCGACATGATGCTCCACGGTAGCACCTGCCTCGGAGGAAGTCGAAACATTCTGGGATTTGACCTTTTCCCCGTCCTGTAATGCCATTGTTAATCTCACCAGCATGCCTGAAAGAGGGGGACCTGCTCCTACTTCTTCGATTCCTGGGAGACCAACTAAACAAATACCAAGAGATTCAACCTCTTCCACAGATGATGAGAAAAATATACGAGCTAAAAGCACAGTAAATACCCTAGGATTTCTAAAGCACTAAAAAGGTAACAAAACAACAAAAACACAAACACTTTATCCTTACCTGCGAGATCCACTTCTCTTTTCCCTTCTCCACCCAGGACGACTCCTCCTCCTCCTCCTCCTACTCCTCCTACTCCTTCTCCTCCTATCTGGAGGTGATTGGGATCGGCTCTGGCTGCGGCTCCAGCTTCTCCCTCTTTTATTACGCCTTCGAGCAAGGTGTGAATCATCAGAATCACTATCACTAGCACCTTCTTTGACCAGTCTTCCAAACTTATCTATTTTCGGTGCATTTGAAGTACTTTTATCTTCATTTTCTTTCTCATCTTTACTTCTAGAAGCAACTCTTGCCCATCCACCTTCCAAGGCATCTTCTTTTGGTAAAACCTCGAGTGAACCACCAAGGGCAATCGATTGTGGGTTTTCACATTTGGTATTAACAAGTTCAGCGGTCAATCCACTTGAAGTAGATGTTGGCACATTTTCCTTAAATTCTCCGTGTGAATCTGAGGCAAAGTCTGAAGCTCTATATAATTTGCCAAATTCAGAAACCTGCCCAAATTCCCTCTCAGTCTTGTAGGGACTCCTAGACCCAGTATCCATCTTCAAATTACTTCCAGTATCTGCATGCAAATATCCACCAACAGCAAGTAATGTTGAAACTGTTTTGCGATTGGCATCTTTTGGACATGGATCTTTGTCATTTTCTGAGCTGTCATTAGAATCATAGTCTTGTAGGAGTCTGAATGGGCTACTGCCTTTCATTTCTTGACCAGGATATTTGTCAGAATTTATGCATTCGGCAGCTGCTGCAGAACTGGATGAACTTTTACTATTTGCTGAGGGTGTAGAAGAATTCACTCTGTCACTGGAAAACATATATTCAGTAGCTCCAGCTGGATTATTGACTGGGCTTCTAACTCTGGAAACTGAACTCCCAAATGTCAAGTCATCACAACTGAAGTTGAATTTTGATCCTGTGTATTACACCCAAGATAAACTCTTTAGATAAGCAACAAATCAAAAGGTCACTCTAGTAAATTAAATACAAATAACCCATGAAACTTGCTTGAGCCACTGGTAGCAACTATTAACATTGACAAGAAATATACGACAAAATCATGAAGCAGCAAATTTATTAATAGACAAATTAAAAGCTCCAGAATATATACTTCACTCATTGAAAACAAAGAATGCATATCAAAGAGGACAAGATGGCAGAAAATGCTTAAATTGATCTTAAAGAAAAGCCATTGCATGGGATAAAAGTTCACCCTGTTCACCCAGTTTTGTGGAGCCAGAGAATAACGCATTATCAGATAAAACCACTGTTGCTGCTTCAGATCTCGCCGAACTTGATTGCGCATGTAGCTGCTTTTTTGCATCAAGTTCACTGCTTACTGGATCGGTAGCTTGAATCAGACTTTCAGTTGGCTGATTAACTGAATGGTCATTGTAAGACATGGTGATATCATCTGAAAGCACCAAACCAGAAGAGAAAAACAATCAACAACTTCAGCAATGCAAGTGAAATGCACAAAAAAGTTATGAATTTAAATACAAAGTAAATTTGCCCATATTACATTAGTCTGCATGTAAGTCATTTCTTCTATGAACTGAGACAAAACTAAACAATTCTGGGAAGCTAGACAATAACATTGGCAAAGGCCACTTACTGCCACATGGACATGGGACAGACAAAGCACATGTTATGTATGTTACAAAATAAGCTTAAGCATAAAGATTGAGACTGCAATTGGATAGAGAATTGAAATCAAAAGATTTGAATCCGAGTTTTTTTTTTTTTTCTTGTTCTGAGTTTTTAGTTCAAATTACCACTTTATATTAGTTTCAAATGAGATAGATTCTTCTAGACAAATGAAGGGGAAGAGAGGAGACGTTAAAGGGACAATCTCAGAAAATCTTAATAGACTTAACAAATTCCAAACACAAACATAAACAATAACATTAACCTTCCATTTCCATGTCAGAATCAGCAGGTGAATGCGCTTCTGCTGGCTTAGGTGGAGGATGAGGAACATCAGGTACCACAATTCTCTTTGACGTTAAAGCATCTCCCCCAAGATTATCTACCCCACTGCAACTTCCGCCTTCCGGAAAACAACTGCTAAGATCCATAGAACAATTATGTGCAGGAATATTATGCTCATCTCTATTGAGAGGATTCACTTCATTATAAGAAGTGCCTGATTTGTTGCCAGATTGTGTACTGGAATGGAGGTCAGACTGACAAGCCAAGTTGGAACCAGAAGGGAGAGGGAAAGACATTGACGCTGGGGAAGAGACAGGTGATGTTGAAGGTGGAACTGGTGGCTGCAGTAGTGAGGGAGCCACTGAAGACATTTGAGAGTTTCCAACAGTTGCCTCTGAAGTACTCACAGGTAAGGCGGAAGTAGAAAAATTAGAAGTTGGAGGGTGAGGTGGGGGTGGGGGTGGTTGAATTTGCTGTAGACCCTGCCCAAGAGGTGGCAGCTGAGGCGACTGATGGATTGGAGTTTTATATAATGTCTGACCATGTGAAGGTGGAGGGGGTAAATTTCTAGGAGGCAATGGGGCATGTGAACCAGGAGGAGGAGGGCCAGGAGCCATATAAGAATGTTGTGGATTTTGTTGTGCAGTGCCATATATATTTGGTAATGGAGCACACCCACGAATTGCAGGCGGTGGATGCAAATAAGGTTGACCAGGGCTCAGCATCCCTCTGAGTGGAGCTTGCCGAATGGTAAGATGAGGTGCCAGAGGACCGTGCTGATATATATGCATGCCAGGCTGACCAGGACGAGGTGGGACTTGAGTTAGCGGCAGCAGAGGACCATGTTGAAAACTGGGAGGTAAAGGAGGTGGCAAAGCCGGCAAATGCTGCACATACAGAGGTGGCCTGGGTGTCTGAGGTCCTTGTCTAGATTGAGCATCATAACTGCCTTGACTGTACATCTCAAATTCTGCAACTGGATAACTACCCTCCAAAATTTTCCACACGAAGCGCAATGGAAATCAATAATGAGCTCAAGTAGTTTATCTGACAAAAAACGAAAGAAAGAAGCAAATAAGAAGCTTCTTATCAACCCAAAAACAATTATCAAGCAAAAAGCACCAACCAACTATATCATCAATAGAGTAAATAAAAAATAAACAAAATTGGAAGCTAAAAAAACCAATCAATCTCCAATGCCATCACCATTTACATCAAGACCTGCAGTGACCAAATATCAGAAACTCAAAATTTTCACTTTTTCTAAATTTCTAAACTTAATGGGAAGTTAACATATGTGATAGAGAATACAGACTCAATGAATATAATAGGTGCAAATTTATGAACAAGCATAAGAGAATCAATAATCAATCATACAAGAAAAAAAAAATCCAAGTTATGAATGAACTTACCGATCCACAATGAGATATAAATTGGAAATAACAAACCCTAAAGGTGGAGAATTTGGAAAACTGTAGCATTGATTATATGGTTTCGTTGGGATTTAGTCAGGTTGCGAAAAAGTATGATTTTAATTTTTATAAACCCTAATAAAGAAGAAGAAGAAGAAGAATCTCTTGTAGTCATGCTATTCTTTGTAAGGTATTTTCTTTTATTCGGTTATGTGTAACTCAGCGTGAGAATAAAGAGAAGTCCTCTATAATATTATTTCCGGATAATAACTATTGTACAGTAATTTTTATTATGTATTGATTTAATTGGGTTATGTAAATTGATTTTAAAAACATTTATTTAATGATGTGAAACGGGTTCTTTATTATTCAAGATTTTTTTATTTTTCGTCCGGAAGCCCAACAGACCACCCTAAGATAAGGGCTCGTTAAAATAGAAGGTTCTTTTTTAATTATTAGACATCCGAAGTCTATTAATCTAATTAATTCAGATTTATTTAAAATAATTTTATATTCAACACTCAAGTAAAAGAAAAATAAATTTTTATTATCCTATTTCAACCTTTGATGACGAAATGAAAAGATTTTTTGTATAGACGTAAATACTATATATGAATAAATAAGCTATTTGAAAATAAATTTAGATTGTGGCGGAGTTTTAAGTGCTTCAATGTTATTTAATGGCTGAAAAGGGAAGAATTTTATTTTAATGTATTGTAGGCTTTTATAGGCCGAGATAATTAAGCTGGCTACACAGAAAGGCACGCTCTTCTCCTTTAATTCACAAAATTAGTAAAATCAAATATGGTCGAGATAACTCAAATTTGAAACTTTTCACTTCTCACATAAATGACAAGACCAACCAAACCATCACTCGATTGGTTGAAACAGAAGAAGTTATATAATAACAACTAGTTTATCATTAATAGGGATTCTATTGCTATATGAAATTCTCCAAATTCCACTTAAGTGTCTAAATCTAGATCAACACCAACATAAAACATTTTTGGACAAACAAAGTCCAAGCACCATGTTAAATGTGCTCGAAAATTTTTGTGGTCAAGAATTTTCGAACTTGAGACATATGAGAAGATCAATCATAATACACCTAGTTGATATTCAAAGTATTTTCTTTTTATTAAGAATTTATAAATCTTTAAAAACTAGTTGAAATTCAAGACATCTTTTTTTATTAAGGGTTTATAAATCTTTAAAAATCATTTAAACTGTCTAAATTGATTCAAAATTATAATTTAAAATAAAAAATATACTTTTTTTTCTTTAAAAATTTTTAATAATATATATAATATTTCAGAATTATTGTGATCCTCATAACTCAGTTCAAACTTAATTTTATGCATCTGAGATATTTAATAAAAATGAGCTCATAATTTAATTTTTATACTAAAGTAATTTTATAATCCTTTAATTTCCAAATTGAACTTTATTTATGGTATTCAAATTCAATTCAAAATTTAAAATTATATATCAAAACTATATTTGTAATCTCAAATAATTGTATTTGTTTACATATAGCTTATATAACGCTAAAAGGTTACTCAAAATTATGATTTTGTATTGTTAGACTCTGTTCGGCAAAATTAGCTGTTGTAGTAGTTGTTAGCTGTTTTAATAGCTGTTAGTTGTTAGATATCAGTTGTTAGCTATTAGAAGTAAAAGTGTTCGGTGAAAATAACTGTTTGATTAGCTGTTTAATTTAAAATGACAAAAAAGGATATTTGAATATTGAGTTAGAATTTTAAGTTATGACTATAGAAATGAAATCAATAAAATATAAAAAGGAGGTGATTATGTAGTGTGTTATTATTTTTCTATAAGAAGAATGTCAATCTATAGTGTATAATTTAGCTATATAACTTGAAACCACTATTATTTCTAAAATGACAATACAATTTCCTCACATGTTCCTCTATTAATTCATTGTTAAATTATTTTGTTTAAATTTGTATATAAAATAATATAATTTTTTAACATAATAATTAATTTAATTAATGTACTCCTTCAAGATATATTCCATTGTATGTATCGGTATAAATCACAAAGTAACATAAGTTAATATTCTTTCAATGAATCAATGAGAAAAAAAAATATAAGTTGTTATTAGAGTAAATTAAATTAGTTTCGTTTTCTACTTTGCCATAAAGAATTAGCAATATGATTACGAATATTCTTCATTTCAACAGATCTTCCTCCAATATTTTCACTATTTATGGAAGTACCATGCATATCCAAAAGCTCTTCAGAAGGGATAAAATCAAGATAGTGCGCAAGTACTTGAAAAACCGGATCACTTGGTGAGTTGATTCGAATATAATTGTGAAGTGCAAATGTTGCTACTATGATTTTTATTTGTGTCTCTATACTGAATTGTGGCATTTTATTAAGGATTTTCCATCTTTGCTTCAAAACTCCAAAAGATCTCTCAATACAACTTCTCAAGGATGAATGTGCCCAGTTAAATGCTTCCTGAGCATTTTGTGGAGGCTCGTGTTGAAACTGCGATTGATGGTACCTTAATCTTGAATATGGTACTAAGTAACCTTTTTATCTAGATATCCTTTATCCACCAAGTAGTATCTACCTAGTTAAAATTGTAAAAAAAGATATAAATATGCATAAGTTTTCTTAATACAATATTATAATAGATTTCAAGATATAAAAATATACCTTCTGGTGGTTTAGGAAATTTCATTTCTGGTGTTTCAATTGCATAGAGAAAAACGCGGGTGTCATGAGCTGAGCCTTCCCATCCCATTAATACAAATATAAAACACATATCAAAATCACATGCAGCCATCACATTGAATGATGGGTACCCTTTCCTTCCTCTATAAGGTAATTGATCAGGCTCCGGGATGCATGCTGTCACATATGTGCCATTAATACATCCAAAACAATCCTGGTATGAAAACAAAAGTTAAAAAATAAACAAATTGTAAGCAAACTATTAAAGTGTAAAGGTTAAAACTGAACAAAGTATTACCTTAAAATAAGGCACGTATCTTTCATCATTAGCTATTTGAGGTAGTATGTCTTTGAAGTTTGGATCTCTCGGTCCTAAAATATCATGTGCAAGACTTTTAAACTCTCGACTAGAAATTGCATTTAGAACATTATGACATGCTCTACTAATAGAGTCACCTGAACGTTAAAAGCGCTCACCAACAATTCTATTTGAACTACCTAAAGCAATAGTATATAAAAAGATACTAACTTTCTCAACAATTGACATTCTATTACTTGGTTTCAATCCATATTTCAATGATAGTTCTTCACACAATCTTAAAAATAAACTTTGTTCCATTCTAAAAACATTAACACTTCGAATTGGATGACCATCTAGCACCTCCTTCATCCATTTTTTCCCTGTAAAAAATGATGTCATGCATGGTTCCTTATAAATGTATTTATAATAATATGTAGCTATTAAACTCGTTGTACATATAATCACAGTACAAATTTACGCTTCTCATATTCATCATTATCCATTATACACATGTCGATAATAAAGAAAGAGAAATTTTAACTTTGTAAATATAAAAAGAAAAATTAAAAAATGAGCTTCAATAAATATATAATAGTTCATGCATCTTCATATGAGTAAAAGAATTAACAAGTTCATATAAAAAAAGGTAACGTAACTCAAAAATTATGTCTAACTAAAAATAATGTATAAAATTCTTAATAAAAATAAATCTAAATAGCTCAATTGGCTTTCATCTTATGTAAATAATTTAACCATTGAAATCTATTATCATCATCATCCATGTTCAAGAAAAATTCTCTTCTCACTTCATCCTCAAGAACACAAGTAGCATAGCACCACAATTCGCTACCTTTCTCTAAAATTCGATTCTCTACCATACGCTTAATAATTTGCATTGCCATAGGAATGGTAGAGATCGATGCTTCTGTACTTCCACTATTGGAACCACTTTTGCTCATTGATTTACAATATGATACCAATTCTGAAATTTGAGTTGTCAACATTGCAGATCCAGCTGATTGTCTTCTTTTACGCTTAAATTTCCCCGAATTAGTTTTTTGGGATGCCTTAGATGATTGGATTCTATCTTTTCCACCTTGATTTGTGATTTGAGTACTTCCATTGGCATTGTTGCTTACATGTTCAATAAAATCTTTAAAGAAATTGTATTCATTCCTCACTTCAGACTCAAATTCAGCATTAAAATTAGCATCATCTTCTAGATTATGAATTTGAACATTTAGTTCTTCATCAATCATCTCTTCACATTTATTTTCACCTTCATGATCATCTGCATATTCCTCAATATTAACAACTAGAGGTTCCACAGAATTTATGTATACATTTTCCCCAGATGCATATGAATATCCAAATATTTTATCTTATTTATTCTCTAGAAAAGAGTCGATGCCCTTCTCTCGAAACTTTTGGACTTCCTTATTCTCCTACAAGATAATGAATAGTGACACTAAAGTTAAATTGAGCTTACTAGTGCTAGCCTTATAATGAAATTTGATATAATAGAAAAATATATACACTTTAATTTTTTTTGCCACCATTCATTGAAAGCTTCTATTTTTCCCGAATTAGGATCCCACCTTAATCCAGTTTTTGAGTTTTTCAAATGTTTCCACAAACGCCAATCTTTCCTCATTCCATCATATTTATATTTGCAACTACTAGTCTCACATTTTCGTCCTATTTTTTTTTTCAACATCTATTTGAATTTCATTCCATTTAAAAGATTGCCCACACCCATTCTTCATTATGAATTGAAGAATAACATCACATAAAATAATCATCTCCTCATAAGTCCACTTCATCACCCTTTTAGAAGTTGACGGCATCTTAATAATCTTCAAACAAATATTTGATGTCACTAAAAAAAATCAAATAAATAAAAATGAGCCCAACCACAAGAACATTAATAATTAATCATGATTACTTACTCAATTTTAATTTTATAATATTTTTATTCAAATCATTAGTTGATTTAATAGGCTAAATCTAATACTTATTAGACAATTATTAAAAATTCAAGTCAAAAAAGAAATATATAATCGTAGCCATAAAAATATTATTAATTCTTTATGATTATTTACTCAATTTAATTTATAATGTTTCTAATAGTGTCATTAATTGAATAGCAAATAATAAATAATTAAAAAATAAATTTATAATACTATTGTATGTTTTAATATTTATGTGAATTTTATATATTCATAGAATGGAATCAAATTTAAAATTAAAATTAAAAAAATATATATAAAATTATATAACCTAAAATTAAAATTAATGATATAAGTCATTCAATAGAAAAAAAATTCATTTATTAAAATTTTGGAAGTTTATGTGCTTTTATATATATATATATATATATATATATATACCAAAAATTTTCTTATATATAAGAAATAATTACAATAATTAGCTAAAACTATGAAAATAACTAAACTAAAAAATAAAAAACATAAGAAACCACGCAAACCATGAGGGACTTCAAACTTGAGTAACAGATGCAACACTACTAAGGTAAAAAGAATTTAATATGATAATAAACCCATTAGAAAATTTTATTATTATTAGGGAGTGGTTGGCCCCCTAGGACACCCAGGTTCTATTGATAAGTGGTATGGGAATCAAGAAGTAGAAACTTTAACATGAAATCACTTCACAATAGCTTTATATTGCTATTTCTTTTATTGCTATTTTTTTTATGATATCAATAAGTTCCAACCAATGTAAAAGCAACCTAGGAAATGTCAATATCAATTGCATCTATTCCTCTAATTTGCTGAAAATCCCAAAACCATTGACTAATAATATTAAAGCATCATTTTAACATTCATGCTCTAGCTTACTTTTTATACTTGGGTAAATTAGCTTTTTCTAGCACCTTTTTGCATTTCTTATTTCTTATATTTGGGTCAATTCTTTTTTTAGCTAATTTAACTCTAATTCTCTACTCATTATACATAAAAATAGAAAAAAAAAGAGAGAGAGAGAATCACAGGTTTAAACATGTGAATTGAGTTTTGTTTAAATCAGTAAGGGCAACAAAACTTTACACCAAAAAACTAGACATATCAAGACCTTTGAGTTTTTTAGGAGCTTCAAGGTTGTTTTTCTCTTCTCTAGTTATTTTTGGGTTTTTGCATATGTAATTATAGCCTCATTCTTGCTTCTTCCTCATTAATTTAGCCTGCACAGAGTGAAATTATAAGGAGAAAAAAATGAATGGGGATGAGAGCAATAAGTCTGATAATAGCAAAAATCAATTACACTAGCAGTACAACCAAAATGAAAAACAACACAACATCAAACATGTTCTTAAGATAAAAATATATTTATTAAATAACAAACTATGATAAAAAATTATTACAAACCCAACCAACACTGCCAACTATTACAAACAACAAGATAATGCCAAAGTAAAATAAACAAGGAAGCTGACAACAACAAACATGACCTAAGACGTTTTATCAATATTACTTCCAGCTTTCTTTCCTTGCTCCAAAGATGTCAAATCAGCTTAAGTTATAGAAACTTACACAAGTAAGGAAATCACACCCAATAAAAATAACTCCAACCCAAATATCATTTGTTATCTACCAATATTTTTGCAGATATGTTATCTCTTCTACAACCTTAATGTCAATCAGTTGTTTACTTTGATAGATTGAAGTACCAATATAATATTTGTTTGAGGGATTTCTTTTGAGTGACAAAATGCAACTATCTTTAAAATATTCAAAGCATCTACAAATTAAAATATATTTCAAGCCTACCTTTTAAAAAAATGAGAATATCTCTGAATTTTAATTTCTTTGCACAATAATATTTCTTTGCAAATTCTCTCCTTCTAACAATACCTTTACCTTCTTCCTTTCTTAATATACTGTCCTTTCAATTGTTTCCTAAGTTACAGTAATAATTTGGAAATACTTGCCACTGAACACATATGCAAGTGGAAAACTGAGGAATTCTTTATATCAAGGAAATCCCCCAACAAATTTTATTTGCAATTTCAAAATATAATTTGGGTTTTGGATATGTATAGAGCACTCAAACTTTTTCACCTGAAAATATGTTAGGCATACAATGATCATTTAATTTAATTCGAGTACTAACTAACTTCATTAATAGCAAAAGTTCAGGTGTTAGAGTAAAAACTCAAACTCCTTCCCTCTTTTGATTAATCATTATCAACTGCATACAAACAAGTAAAACATTTTTTGGCAGTCAAATATGTTTTGCTTTGCATTTTTATTGGTGTTATAATAGACATTATAGAAGGGTTGATGTTAAATTTGGTAATCTTCCTTCTATGGGAAGAGGATTTTGACTTTTGTTGATAGATTATTTGGTATAAAATTAAGCAAAAACACACTGATTACAAGTGTTCTAACATTCCATGCACATATATATATATATATATATATATATATTTATAATATATCTAGTCTTTAAACGTCTCTAAGATCTAACATACTTTGATGTACATTTTTAACTTTGTAAGAAGTTACTGTCAGTGCATTCTAAGCTTCAGAAATAATGCTTGGTTCTATTTTATAGAAAAGCTCTTTTTTAATTGGCTTGATGAAGAAAACCGTTAGAGAAAGGCTTAAGAAAATACAACAATGAATATATCATTGAATAATAGGACCAGCCTTTCAATACCAATGGACATCCATACAAATCCCATCTAAGGGTTGGACCTAGACAAATATTATTTCAAAAATTTAAATTTAAGAACATATCTTGATAATCTGATGGAAGCTTTACAATATCGAAACAAAGCTTTCATCGTTTATGCTAGAGAAATCTTATAGGAATGAAAATAAAAGAGCTTATAAAAGAGTTTCATCGTTTATGGCAGCATAAATATTATAGGAATCAAAATACAAAAAGGTCCCGTTGCTGTATTATAGCAGGTTTTGAACAATGAAGGGAAGGGATTCATGCAGGATTTACGCATACAGTTTGAAAAAACAATGTAATTGAAATAACAAATAATGTTTTAAATTAAGGATAAGACTGTCAATAAATTTAAAAAAAAAAATAGTGAAACGCTAAGGAAGGATAACGTTTCACAAAACGTTATATTATCCACTGAAAGCTAATTTATAAACTATCTCGCAAAACGATACAATACATCAATACAGTGTTTTAACGTAGTCAAAACTCTAACCACTTCTTAAAACACTCTTGCCAAACAGAATCTTAGTCATTCATAAACTGTGTAACGTTGAAAACAACAATGATGACCTTTTTAACTACTTTGAATAATTGTACGCTTGAAAAAAAAAAATACTTTGAATAATTGATTTTTTTTTAATTTGTATAATTTTGCTATGAACAGTCAAACCAAATAGGCCTCATGGCCTCCAATTCTTCCAAACTAGGAAAAGGAAAAAGTAAGTAATCCACTTCTATAACAATTACACTTGTTGAAATAGATAACAATCTCGACAATTAAGATATTTTTCAATTAAAAATTTTATGGCAATCAATGTTTATTTAGCTTTATTAAATAGATTAATTTATAAACTAATTTTATTAAGTTCTCTAAATTATAAAATTATATTAATTGAATATCTATCCGAAAGTTTAAAATGTAAAATTATTTGTTGATATATAAACTACTCACTTTATTTCTTCATTTATTTCAAATTATAATATCAATTTTATTTTCTAGAATATGATATATTCTTTTATTTGTTTTGTATATTCATATTTAATATATGCCCATTGATTCTTGTGTTAAAAAAATAAATTTTGATCAATTATATAAATATTTTAATAAAAGTCATTTAATTATAATTAGATAATTTGAATGATTTACTAATTGATATAATAAATATATATTAAAAAAGAGGAAAAATAAATTGTCCTTAAGATATAGTCAAATTAACATACCAAACACTAATTACGAGATCATTAATTTACAATTTAAAATGTTGGTCTTTCCGTCCAAAATATTCCCTCTGTTTTATTTTTTTATATGATTTGACAAAACACGCATATTAAGAATTTTAACAATAAAATTTATTTTGTTCTTATTACCTTTAACTCATTAAGATATTAGAAAAAATCATTAATTTGATAAATAATCATAAAAATTATTACGAAAAAAGCAGTTGTTTAAATATACATACTTAAAACCTTATGAATATTTTTTGACGTCCAAAAAAAAAATAATAGATAAATAAAATGTGATGGAGAGAATAACTTATTGTAATCGTCAATTGATTGAGAAATTGATCCATAAATTATAATTAAATTTACTATAAAGCTCCTGTTTACAGTTTTTGTTAACAGTTTGATAATTTTCTTATTATTTTCTTTAATACATTGATCTCTCTATTTTGCATGGAAGGACTAAAGTATTAATTAAATTATAATTTAGGACTTCACGTGTTAATTTGGTTATAATTTAGATATTAATTTTTTATTTTTTATAAAAAAGTTAAATGAAAATTATAGTCTAACTATATTCGCTGTATTTTCTTAATTTGTGTAAAATTTAAAGAAGGCGGAAGTATTTTTTTTCAGGAAATTTGAATTAATGTGCTCCAAAAGCAGAAACTTAAAAATTCAAAATTATTCAAATTTAAAAAAAATTAAAACTGGGCCCACTTCATTTCTAATTTTAAATTCTTTACTCTCTCACTTGCTTCGTCTCAGATCTGATCCAAAGAACCATTTACAGGTTTGTGCAACTCTCTCCTTCTCTCTATCTCTAACGATTGCTGAACTCTGTTTCTTTTTGTTCGCTTGAAAATCTGAGTAAAACAAAGGGAAAATAATAAGATTGTGCCTGCTAATGTTTTCTCGTGCACCAAAGAGATCTGAACTTCTCAATTTTCTCGGAGAGTTTCATTCGTTCCATGTGATTTTCTGTTTCTTTTTATCGATTGGTTCTCTTAAAGCATGATTGGTCTATTAGGTTGTATCATTTTCGCTCTCTGATAAAGACATTGCATGTTAATTATTGTCAATTTTCGTACATAGAGCTCAGATTATGTGAAAATGGCTCTTGTTTGGTTAATATGGGAGTTTAAGTTCGTACTTTATTATAAATTTGTTCAATTAAGAAAGTTAAATGAGCGAAATTATTATTAAAAAAACTGTGAATATTTTTTCGAACTAAAATATTTAAATAATGCTATGCTGCTTTTGTTAGTTGATGACTGTTATTTTTATTATTATCATTTTTTTTTTCGATTTCAATTCCCGATTTCTAGTGCAGGAAATTTTGAAAATTACAGTCAGGAAATACTCGTGTATCCATGATCTGTATAATCCGAGTTTAAAAATTCTTGAATATTAGTTGTAGTTTTTTTGTTACTTAAATGCATTTTTTTTTTCTCTGTTGCTGGTTTCATGAAGTGAGGATATGTTTGGTATGCTGTAATGTAATTTATGTTGATTACATTACATTATGGCATAATACCAACTGGAGCCTGAATTTTCATTTATGCTTCTTTTCGTATATGCTAATCAATTGGGTATTCACTTTTTTTTTTTTTTCATTTCTCGAATGGATATTGTATTTGCAGATCCTAGGCTTTGTCATATAATAGTTCTTAGGACAATGGGTCGCGGAGTGAGCAGTGGTGGAGGACAAAGTTCGTTGGGCTACCTTTTTGGAAGTGGAGAGGCTCCAAAAGCAACTGCTAATAATGAAGCTCCTCAGAATGTGGGACAGGTTGCAAACAATGCACCTGCTCAGAAGCTGAATCCTGCTGCAGCACCTGGAGAACCCACCAAGCAGAGTCCTGCTGGTGTCCCAGCAAACACCACAAACAACTATTTTCGTGCTGATGGCCAGAACTGTGGCAACTTCCTCACTGTACAGTTCTTAGTTACATATACATGTTCCTGCAAGTTAAACATGTTTTGCATCAGTTATCTATTACTGTTATGGATAAATTATGTCTATTAGCCAGTCTACACCTTGCCTTGCTTTTGTGGAAAGCAAGATTGATTTTCTGAATTGGAATTTGAACATATATAGAATTAGTATCATGTGCATGTAGACTGCCATTAAATTTTGTTGACATCAATGTTCTCATTGTTCATGTCAGATGTTAGGGTGAATCCCTTGAACATCCTATTAATAAAATTGCTCTGGAATGGGGTGCATAAAAATAGCTGGTAAGTAATCTGTTTAAATTGCCAATTAGTTTACAGTTGATATCCTCTGCTAGGTACTTCTGGGCAACTCCTGGATGGTCAGTGATGTTGGCAATATGCAATATACCCATTTCTAGTTACATGCTTCAACTTTGTTGACACTGTTCATTGATTGATTCTTAATGATTGTGTGTTAATTGGCAGAACATCATATGAATGAAGAAAACTCTAGAATAGCATGGCCATGTCAGACATCATGATTGTTATGCAGAATTTAATAATGCTTATTTTAATTCCCTTTCTGATAAATGCTGACAATTTAAGGCATTGAGGCATTCAGGTTTAACTGATTTCTAGAAGTAGATGGCACTTTTAGTGTCAGATGCAGGAAGGTGATCATTTTCCTTGATTTCTTACTCCAGTTCTTGAGATTGAACTTATGAATTAGATATCTGCCGTGGTGTGGGTGGCTGCATAGCATGTGTTTTTTGAAGCGCGGTAAAGTATTGGTGACTAGAAAGAGTGAGGGTGGAAAACCTTTTCCCTGCATCTCAAGGGGAGGAATACTACCATGTCATATGGCTGTCCCTATTTTCCATCATGGCTAAATGAGAGAACATTGAGGGTTGATTAGGACTGCAGCTATTCTTGGCAATAGGCATGACCCTCAACATGTCTGCGCCACTAAGACACTAGGCTAGTTGGTTTGGTGGTCTGTAAATTACCAGATATTACCAAAAGATATCTTTTCACTTTCGCTCATTAAACTAAACAACACATTTCGTATCATATTGAGGAAGGTATTGTTCTCGTCTAGTTTTTGGATGGATTCATATAATTTTGACATATTCAAATGAAGATTATTGGATGGACACTCTTCAGCAAATGACGTTGTGGAATTTTTGTTTACAGGATAGGCCTACAACAAAGGTCCATGCAGCTCCTGGCGGCGGTTCTTCACTGGACTACCTGTTTGGTGGTAATGCGAAGTGAGACATCATACATAATCGGTGGGGCGATTGCTGACTATTGCTGCAGGGCTGTTTGAATTGCAGGACAAACAGCATTTTAACATGTTAAAACTGGAAACAGTTAATCTGTACTTGGATAAGACATAGTACCCTAAGAATGGGCTTTCTATTCCTTTTGTACAACTTTATCGACTCATGAATGCGTTATGCTGAACATCCATATTACTATTTCTGAAGCCAGTATTAGCTTATTATCAATTGAACCAATTCTACAATATTCTAGTTTCGTCACTAAAGTTGGCTCTTTTTTCTCTTCCGCTATTACATAGTCTTTTTCATTTCATTTATTTATTTATTTTTTAATGTTAATGATTAGTCCTTGATTTATCTCAGCATCAATACTAATACCAAAATGAAACAAGTTCTGACAACACCAGAACCAAGTTTCTGCCAACAAATTAATTCTAAATTTCAAAGTTTGATTTTGAGGACAAAGAAACCTTGTACAAGTATATGATCAAAGGTAACATTACCTTCCCACATACATAATTTAGTCAACAATTGATAAAAACTTCACATTTTCTTGGACATCAACTTCCTATATTTTGCTAATTTCTCCTTGTAAACTCTGAGCAGCGAAAGAAGAAACATGAAGAACAGAGACATCGATACCACTACAAAAATGATATCCCATAATTTACTTCCTTCCAGAGACAATTACAAAGAAAATGAAAATTTCGTGGAGTATGAAACTACAATCTAAAAGACATGACAAACATGTCTGAAGCTATTTGGAGCCCAGTTGGGCAAATATGGGAACAAAATGATAATAATAATAATAAAAAAAAAAAAAAGCTAACCAACTACAGTCACCATTTTTTTTTTATAAGCAACCTCTTTTCCCTCCTCTCTTCATAGCAAGTACTTGAACTCTGAAGTAGTAACTAATCAAGATATTGCAAGTTTCATTTAAAACAAAAGAAAACAGCTACATATAGCTTTAGTCAAATCATGGTATTAGAACAGCTAATATTTAGAAGACTATTTAGTCAAGGCAAAAAAAGCAAAAGTAAGAACTAGAAGGTGGTGGATCACACCAGTTAGAGAGTAGAATTTGTATATCACCAGTCAAATGCTTCTATGACCACCTTTTAAAGTCACTAATGTACAGAGGCAGGTGGTTTCTGTCGAGCCATTCCAAAAAAGGTTAATTGTTCTTCAATCAAATTGATTTCCCACAGTCATCCCCTACTGCATCGGTTACTTCAACAGTTGGTGTCCTGCCATCTGCCAACAGCTCAAGTTATGGACTTAGCAATACAATACAATATTGTAATAAAAAAAAGGCAGTTTGCTCCTTAACAACTCAGTCCTGTAGACAGCCTATCATATTCTTTGGTACACCTTAACAGAAATTACAACCTGGTATCGCTACCCTTTGCCCCTTAAAGTGCTTGACAAAAATAACTCCAATCCAGAATTTGCATTGACAGGACAACACAAAAATCACTCTCAATGACTAAAAGAAAATTTTATTCATTACCCGAACTCGTTCAAGAATTAAATGCTTTAACTATGCAATTGGGATTGCATAGACTGAGCTGCGATATAAATAAGAAAGGGGAAAAGAAAATGTCATTTTGTGCTTATGAAGCAGAATTCACTGTAAGGCAATGAGCTTAATATGTGCACAAAACCTTTTCAACAAGCCTTGAGAAAGCCCATTTTACTTTGAGATGCAAAATCAAAACCTTAACTCAGCCGTAAAAACTGATTCCCAAAATAATGACCTACATTAATTGAAAATCTTGAAGAACATCTCAATAATTCTTAGATTAGTACATATAACAAGAATTTTTTAAAAAATATGTTAAGCAATAGAGACAATGAATTCAATTGAAATCCAATCTCTCCGTCAATATTATTTTGCAAAAACTAAATGACCTATTTCCAATCTCTCCGTCAATATGCACAAAGTTGAGAACATTCATGTAGACAATTTCCATCCCCTGCATACCTCAAAAAAACCAACAACAACAATTAAGCATTAGTCCCAAACTAGCTGGGATTTGCTATATGAATCCTTCATTTCCAATATCCGCTCTGATCATATACCCAAAAAGAACCATTTTTGAATGGTCTCTAACCTAATGATCTAACCGAGCCTGACACCATTATGCATTTGGTTTTGGGTTGAGTAAGAAGAGCTTGGATGGAGTTGTCTACCCACATTGGCCATAAAATTAAAAGACTGCCGAATTCATACCTTGCTTTACAGACAAAGTGATAGTGTCCTTGGATATCGTTGAAAATTCAGTATCTGAGTTTGGCGGATCAGCTGTCATATCATCATTTAAATTCAAAGGTGCTACAGATGGATCTTGGTTTGTAGGAACCTGCAGGAAATTGAAAAGTGAAAATAGGCCAAATAGTACCAGACTAATTAAAAAAAAATGCATAATTACTTATTCATGGAACAGAATGTTTGGATCAACAGTTGACAATGCCATGAAGAAAACTGGTAATTAAGAACAAAAGGGTATCACACTCATAATAGAGAGAGAGGGCGGGAAGAAGTGGGAAATAACAGACAAAATGAAAAACTGTGTAAATTTCAGCTTGCATCATTGAACATCCTCAACCATATTCCTTATTGAACACAGGGCAGCACACCTTAACCAGTTGAGTTTCTTTTTTCTTCTTTTTTTTTTAATAGAATTTCCTGCTAAATAAACTCATAATAGTCTGAAAAAACCTGAATGGATGAATGGGAAGAAAAAGGAGCAGAGGTTTAGACCTCATGGAGCTGAGAAACATTTGGAGAAGCCAGATTCTTCAAATCAGGAGTACCAGCAGCTTCCGTACTGGGTTCATGAGATGCCGTCTCCTTCACATCAATGTTGTCTGGCTGCATGTGATCTACTCCATCCTGCTTGAGGATTGTAGAAGTTTTTGATTTGTTGTTTTGGTCCCCATTCATCGTAGCACTCCCAATTTCCCCACCAGGCCTTTTCCTGTATGGGCATACATCATTGTAGAATAACCATATAATTCCAAGGATCTCAACAGTAATCAATCATTAGCAAGCAACAAAAATGAACACTATTGTTATCTCACCTAGTATTACAATTATTAGCCATCTGGGGGGCAATAGGTTTGTTGGCAAATAATATTCCACGTAGAGGCTTCCCATCTATGATGGTTTCAATGGTATATCCATGTGGGAAACTTTCAGTAACTTTGGCTTGAAATGTCTTCTTCCCTTGGTGAAGCTGCACTTGATTGAATCTCAAACTCTCTCTGCCTATGAACAAAGCATTAATTTTTCGAAAGCATAATTCATATCTTTTTCATATATAACTCATGCCACTATTTCTACTATCCTTTCAGTTAATATGTATGAAACCAAACTTGTAATCCCCATGTCAACCAAGTGCCAGAAACAGACAGTAAGATATCAATGGCTTAGTTTTTAGCTGGCAAAAACGCAATAAAGTCTACTATAACACAGCATCACTTTATAGCAGCTATTAAAGTCTACTATAAACATAAGTATTAAACTCTACAATAATACATGCCACTACTAGCAAAAGAATGGTTTCACAGCAACACAATTTAGGGCATGCTGAGCACATTTTGATCATTAATGGTCAACCTTGAAAAGCATTTCCACTATGTTGATCATAAAAGATTTGCACAAAGCATGGGAAGAACATAAGTGAATTGCAAGCTTCCGTTACAAAATTCCTTCCTCCATATCTGAATTATTCAAGTGATTAAAAGCAGGGAAACCATCATAATTTGGGAATCCTGCAAAGATGGCCCTGATCTCTGTCATTACTGCTTACTGCAAACTGACCTTGAAAATATAATGCAAATTAAGACTTAATTCTTACATTGTTCCATCCTTACAAGCAAACTGAAAATATTTTCATCAACATCAAGATTGCAAAATCCCCATTTTGTCTTGGGAAGCTTAACAAGTTACAATTCCTGACAGAGTTTCAATTCAGAGTCCAAGTCTCCAGCCGTAATATGACATGAACTTTTTTCCTGATGTTAAGAGTCAAAGCCTATCTAATCCCAGATATGATGCGAGTAACATCCAGATTTATCAAACATATATCTGGCCTAAGTTTCCAGCAACATGTTGTAGAGAATTCCATCCGCTACTTTGCCTTCAATATGTAGCTACTTAACCCCTAGTCCAATATCCATTTTTTTACCATCAATTTGTAGCCCCCTCTATCCTTGGCCCACCACATATCTCAAACCTTTCCTTGGAGAACATGAAAAATCCACAAGCATTCCAAGGTTAATCAGACATGCAACAGCAGGTTTCTTTCTATAATTTGTTCCATATCAAACCTTCAAAAGAGAGATAAAGGCAAAGTACATCCTCACTCCCTTTACAGTCAATATAAATAAATTCATGCTCAAGGTAGTGCTCTAGGGAATTATTGATAAGGCTTGAGAGGCTATAAGGCTTAGGAGTCCAAACTACAAACTTTCTTCAACCTAGGCAAGAGTACTGAAGTCAATCCACCCTGTCCCTTTCCCCAACCTCCTGGTGCGGGCCTAGTGTAGCTACAATACGACAGCATACCAGCAACAAGAATAAACAACCTAGGATGTGGAACAACAAAATGCATTTGGCAACAACAATAATGATAAACCATCCTAGCTTGTGGAACAACAGAATGCACTTGACAACAATGAGAAAAACAAGCACAGCATCTGAGCCAACAACAACAAAATCCAATAGCACATTAGACAAGCTCCCAACCTACAAGCCAGCTAGACACCAGTAAACATTATATATTCAACACCTTGGACAAGTAAACATCTCATTATCTCATAGGAACAACTGCTTGAAGATTGTAGAGCACCAAATTATTTGATAAAATGGAATAATTTTCAGAACATGCAATATGATACTACTACCGCACTTTTAAGCGATTTGAATGCCACCTATGGGTGACCCCAAGTTCAGAAAGTTGAATATGAAGAAATACCAACTTCAATTTACAAAAGGGATTAGAAAAAAGATGCACTCTACTTCTTACTTGGTTGGACATAAGTTGGGACAGTCTGGTGAAAGTCAGCACTTGAGTCAATTCTAATAAGAGCTGAATCATGTAGAGGAGAATTAAGATTTTGTTCTTGGCACTTCAGCTTCAATTGCTTCCTCAAGGACAATTTCTCCAGGCGTCGTTCATCTCGTACACTTGTAAGTCCTAAAATTAGAAAGCTTATAATGCTATCCAAATAATACAAAATCCTAGGTTTTTTAAGAATTTGTGGAACCATATAATCAAACTCCCAATATCAGGCAAGAAACATTAGTTCAGGGAAAAATTAAAAAAAGACTTCACTGAACCTGTGTACAAGTAATACATGTCATCCAATGCCTCAAGACTCTTGTTGCAGCCACCTATGAACACAAGTACACCACCCAGCTGTGGATCTAAACAGTCCCCAGCCACAGAAAATCTTGCAGATGGTCCAATTCCTGTGGTCATCACCTTTGTCCATACACCAGTGTCTGCAAGCATAAAAGAATACTAATGGTTAGAAGCCAAAACAAAAAAATAAAATTCAGAAATAACAATGAATAGATCACAAGATCTATCCATATTTAATAGCTGACAGAAGGAATAATGAAGTTGATAACTGGAATTAATCAATGGTAGAGAGCGAGGCATAGATATTGGCAGCTTCAAACTAGCCATATCTTTAACTTATGTTCCATTTGTCAAACAAAGAATCTAGCTACTCAAACACTTGAACAAACATCATTCTAATGTTTCCAAAATGAATCACATCAACAGCAGTGAAACTCAATCTAAAATATGGCATACTGGGTGCACAAAGGAATTCAGTATAATTCATATTTGGCCAGTTGTAAGTTAATGAAGCACCCGCCTCAATGTATGGATTGTGTCTTAATGACATTACATGTCCTCCAACCCACAGCGCCAGTCCACATCCAATATTAATCAACTATGGAATTAAAACTTTGTTTGGAAAGGCAAAAATAAGGAAGAGATCAAATAGTGAGTTAGTGACGATATTTTACAGATAGAAGCATTATACATACCAATATCAAGCATATAAAGATCATCAAACAGGTTTTGAGCGTCCGTAAATCCTCCAAAAACAAATAAATTCTTCCCAAAAGCAACCGTAGAATGACCAGCTCGAGGAGGCAACTTCTGTCCTGAGGTGTTGAGCTCCTTCCATACAAGAGTTTCTAATCAAACACCAATATGCCAACATTGCATAGAAACAAATAAAATGTTAATTAGCATCTTTCCAGTCCAATTAAAATAAAAACATTAGTTTACACAATCATGTGAAAATACTGGAAACAAATCTTTCGTGTGCATGCGTATTGTTTGTGCATTATATGTAGACATAAATAAGAATAAGCAAAACCTGCATCTAGAATGTGTACATCAGACAAATAGTAATCATGTCCATCTTCACCACCAATTACAATGACTTTATTCTTCCAAGATGAGCAAGTATGGCTATCACGTGCAGAAGGTGGAGTGCCAGATGTTGCTGCTTGCTTCCATACAAATGTCTCTGCCATATCACAGGCAAAAACAACTTACTGGAATTTACAACTAAACTATAGCATGAACGTAATTGAAGGAAATGCCCCAGAAATGGAATACTTTCAGAAGTATCGAAATTACATTCCATGAAGAGCAAAAAAGAAATGGAGGATTCAATATAACTGCAAATCTATTAAAGGAAAACAAAGAGGAAAGAAGAGAGTCTTATCCAAGGATATTTAATAAAGATGCATGACATAGATAGATTAGACACAGGCACTAAACAAACATCAAAATTATAGCATCCATTGTTGCCAAAGCATTCAGCCAGTGATATATATAAGAATAATACCTGTATTTAATATGTAAAGATCACTGTAATAAACTTCGTCATTATTATTTGAAGATTTTCCGCAGCCACCAAATATGAACAGACGTTTGCCAACAAGAGTAGCATTATGACCTTCCCGTGCCTCTGGTCCCTCTCCTCTCACTGTTGGAGATATCCAGGTATGTGATGCTACAATTAAAACACATAAGAAATGTTAAGCAAATGAAAAACTCTACTCGTCATGCTACAAGCAACAAACAGAAAATGACCATCAATTTGGAATTCTCTCTCGTATAAATGCTAATAGTGTGTGGAAACACAATATTAGCAAGCACCAACTCATAGTCTGCTTCAGTTCAATGTAATATTTATGATATGATACTGAAAAGTTTCAAACGAAAAGGTTACAATGCCAAAAGGCACTTGATATGTTATCATAGGAACAGAAATAAATGACAGGCTTTACTCACAAGTATCTAATATATGCAGATCCTTGAGAGGGTTCATCCCATCAGTGCCACCAAACACAAACAGATTATCACCAACAGTAGTACAACTATGGCTGTCCCTTGGAGTGGGTGGTGTACCTTTGATTGTTGGTTGGCTCCAGGTCAGCATGGCTGCAAAATATCTAAATTAGCAAATTCTATAGCACAAAAGGGCAAGCACACTGCTGAAGCAATGGACCATGAATCCAGAGAAAAACTCTTCATAAGCAGCAATATAATAACCACTCTTGAGTAGCATCACTTAATTTACTAAAACCCTATTAGGTCGACCAATATCCCAAAATAGGGCGTAGATTCTGAAAAGGACATATATTAAAGAGAGGAAAAGGCAAAAATTAGTGACACTCAACAAAAACCACAGGAAAAGGAAAAAAAAAAAACTAACAAGCACTTTAACACAAAATTCCACAACAAACAATGAAATGCCGCAAATTAATGTAATTCCAAGAATGCATTAATGTCTTAATCACAAGAAAACTAGAAATTGCAAACTTCCAATAACAAACTCAATAAAACCCTTTGAATACGAAGTATAACAATAACAATCCTAATGAGACATTAAGCAAGAAGAAATATTTTCCACCTCAAAACTCACCTCCAACCCAACAAGAATAAATAAATACCCGGCCATGTGCTGACTGCTCAGTTGTAAACTTTTGGTTAAGACATTAGGAGTAAATAAATAAAAGAAAAGGAGTAAAAGAAAGACAGAAAATTTAACTGAGCAGTCAGCAACAATAATAACCCATAAAAAAATTAATGCCAAGCATTAGTAAACCCACAAAAACCCTAAAAAGAACATTTTTAGTGGTTCTCCATTATAACAAACAGAAGAGACATCACAGAAAATAGAAGAACTTGATCATAACACAGCTCACAAACATGGAAGCAAACCTTCAAAATTACAAAAAATTATGAAAATAGTCAAAGAAAGAGAGACCCAAAAACGAAAGAAATAAAGAGGAGACTCACCAGTGTCAAAGACGTGAACTTGGTTGGTTTGGCAGTTATCTTTGCCATAGCCACCGAAAACATAGAGAAATCTCCCTCCTTTAACGGAATTGCAGGTATGTCCCCACCTTTTCCCTGGCCCATTACACTCTTGTGGCAGCTGAGCTCCTTGTTGCAGGTGGGCTTGTTGCAGCTGGAGCCTTTCCCACCTCATTTCCTGGGAATTTGTCTTTTTAGTGGCTGAGAGAGTGCAGGCAGTGAAATTTAATTTTAAGAAAAATGGAATCAAAAGAAACAAGTACGTATTTGTGAGGATTAGACTGTAGATTCCTGTTTGGAATTGTCATGCAAAAGAGAAGAAAAGGCCTAAACAAGTTTTCTTTTTTTAATTGAAGAGAGAATTCGAGAGGGATTAAAGAAGAAAGAGGAGCAATCAATTTACCGAGCAGAGAGAGAGACCTGTATCTGACGGGCTCGAAAAGAGGGTTTATTTGACACGTGGCATATTTACAATGGTCTGATGTGTGGTCCACATTAGACTCTCAGGTGAGCGAGAAGCGAGTATGTATGGCCCAGCAAAGGATTATGGGCCCTATCCATTTTGATGCCTTATTTCTTTTTCTGATTTATTTGTTACTTGTCAGTGCTATTTATTTTGGATAAAATATTTTATTTAATTATTTTTTAAAATAAAAAATAAATCATTATAAATTTTTTATGATTATTATTATCATATCATTAAATAATTTTTTCTTTCTCAATTTAATAAAATTTTAAATAATTCTTATTAGTTAGAAATATTAAAATTATTTTTCTAAAAAAATTACACTTTTCTTATCTTTCAATACAAATTTAATAAAATATATATATTATTTTCAAGTTTAGGGAAAAAATTATAATGATTAACTAGTGTATTTGATTAAAAGTATGTTATTTTTAAAAATATTTTAAAATTTTAATGGTATTTAATTAAATTTTTTAGAATTTATTAAAATTTTATAGTATTCAATTCAAACTATTATAAAATTTATAAAACATTTTACGGTATTTAATTATGATTTTGTTAAAGTCCCTGTAATGATATTCAAAATATTGATAATTTAAAAAAATTTTATAAAATTATTAATTTTATTTAATTTTACAATATTAATTATGAATCAAAAATGCATTCACAAATTCGTCATCTAATTCAAAAATTTCAAAAATCTTTTAAAATTTAATAGAGCCTTAATCCAACACGCTCCTAAAATAAAAATGAAAGTAAGGCGGATACCAATGAATTTTAATTACCTATATAGAGATCCGTTTGAAATTTTACTACTTATCTAAATACCTATAAAAGTAATCATATCTGAATCCATTTAAATTTTTATTATCTATATTTATAAAAAAAAAAGTACATCTTAGATGAATAGGGTATGCGCCAATCTTAAACTCTCTAAATTTAAACTTATTTAAAATATTTTTTTACTAATAATGGATCAAGTATCCACTTGTTTAATATAACGGTTAATAGCAGCGGACATCTAAAGATTTCATTATTTATATCCATTATGAGTAATAATTTCATTATTTATATTCGTTTCATTATCTATATCCCGCCCACAGTGCTATGATCGCAAGCTTTTCACCGGCGGTGGTAAAGTTTAATAAAGAAAAAAAATGATTTTATAGAAAATAATGCATTTTATTTTTTGGTCCTTCATTGTTTTTCAATTTTTTAATTAGACTTTAAAATTCTTTATTTTCTTAAATTAAGTTTTAAAATTAATTTTAATTGAATATATAAAAATCATTATAATTTTATAAAAGCCAATCAAAATTCAAAAAAAAAGTGTCATTTAAAAGATACCTTTATTATTATTATTTTTAGTATCCACATTCATATCTGTTTAACAGTCTCTACAAAGTGACTAATCTGAAAGATTTAATTAATGACTTAAGCTAAGAGATCAATCATATAAGTGGTCTTTGTCACTGTGCTATCACTATTATTATTGTTAGTAATACATACAGTTTACGGTATTATATTATGTAGGAAATGATTAATCAATTAATTAAGTTTAAATTGTTATAAGTAAATTTAAATTGGCCAATAAAAAATTGGATTTCAAATTATAATAATATTTTATTATTATAAATATGTTATTTTCTTAATAAGTTATTTAATTATTAAAAACTTTTATTTTATTATTTCATAAATTATTCATTTTTCTATTCTATGAATACTCTTAGATTTTTAATAATATAAATTATTTATAATATTATAATTTATAAAAAATTAATAAAAATGTATATATATAAATTAATTACATTTACTTCTAATATATAAAAATTAATGAGTATAAGCAAGCAACGCACCTTATAGAAAACTATTAATATTATAAAATAATCAGAATTTAAATTTTTTAATTTATTTTTCTATATTCAAAAAAAGAAAACAATCTGGTCTTCTTCCAAATGTTTTTACATACTAATAAATTAGTTATAAATTATAATTAAATTTTCTAAAAGAAAAATGACATGTGAGAATATTGTAAACATAACATATAAATAAAATCTGGAATTTAATTTGATTCAATCAACATTGGTTTTGTCAAGTGCTATGAAGTAAGTAGCAGGTGCAGGCAGAACAAATGACAGTGACTAAAAGCTTAATTCAAATCTTCTGAATCAAATAAGCTGAAGTGATAGGCTATCACGAGATTCTACAAAGGTATTGAAAATTTTATTTCTTTCCAAATTTTCTCATTTGTTCCAAATAAGAGAAAATGGAATTTCCAATGCATTTTGCATCTGTATTTTCTTTCCTCCACGAAATCATCCCTTCCCAAATAGTGTAAAAGTAGGAAAAAAAAAGCTGTCACTGTAGCTTAATATTAGTCGTTTGGTTGGTCAAGCTTTTCCTGAGAAAATTGCTGACAAAATTAAAAAAAAGACTACTTTGCATTGTCAAATGTCAACAATTAAGGCAATCTCCTGGGAAGTTGGGTTGAGTCGAGAGCTGAGAGGAGAGACCTATTTTCTATTAGTTCCCTGTCATTTCTCTGCCAAGATTCCATGGCTTTCACACAAGTAATCTCTTCCATTATTATTTTTCACTTTTTGGATTATATCAAACCTGATTTTGGCAGAGATAGATAGATCTTTTTCTGATAAAGAAAATAGAAACAAAAGTTATTTACTTTTTGTTCTTCGTCTCATCTTCTCTTCTGTTATTATTTGGTGAATTATTATTGCAATGATAAAGGAAAAGTTTGTTGCTTTTTGTCCCCAAAAGCTAAGCAATTTGCAGATTTTATTTTATGCCAACGCCACCGGTGTAATTAAGCTTCATATAATATATATATGTAAAAGCTAAATCACAATCAAACGTTAAGTTCAACCCAAGACAGATGCAATTGGATCGGAAGAAATTTTTCATGTGATTGAAAACTAAAGAGATAGTCTCGCCTGAGGTTAGAAGTTTAACATCTCTCTCAAGAATTCTCTACATTTCAAGAATTCAAAAGCGTCCCCTCCTAGCTCGAAAATATGCTATTGCTGCAACTGCAGCACCCCCCAAGTGTGCTGATCCAGAGATTTTATCGTCTCCCTGCAAGAACAAATTGATTACAATCGAAAGTAAAATAACATTTTAGATTGGTTAAGGTACAGTCGGTTGAAAGACGGTAATAAAAGTTACAGGAAGAAATCTAACACACCTCTATTGTCCTCAATACATCTTTCCCAATCAAGAAGATTCCCTACAATCACGAAGAGGGATGAAGGGATCATCATAAGCATTTGATAAATGGTCTAAAATCATTATCAGTTCTTTATAAGAGGCAGATTTACCAGCAAGATGGCAGGAACTGGTATGAAAAAATCGAAGAGAATAGTGGCTCTTGGATTCAAGAATATCTCGAGCAGCATGATAGCAGTCACAGCCCCACTAGCACCCTAATGAATTATAACCAGAAGTCAAAATATTTCGTTAAATTATCATTTGCATGTTCAGCAGATAAGAAAGGCAGAAACTTTTTGAAATGAAGAACTAATCTAAGATTTTCATCCATCACCAGTATACAAAATGAGATGCTGATCAAAACAAATTAGGAGGTGTTCAGAAACAACTACTTATAACATTTAAGGAGATACTAAATTTTACATGTCAAAATTAAATGCAAGGCTTAGGGGAAAAAGAAGTTTTCTGGAAAGTTATCACATGAGAATTGGGGTTGGTATTAGTTGTTATTTCTTGTAATCATTTCTTTAGTTTCAGATATCAATTTATTGATTAGCTTAATTGTTAATCAGTTTCAAGGTCCAACATATCAGTCTATGAAAGGATCCATCAGTTACAAATCATATGCTTCAGATATTGATCAGGAATCAGGCAACGACTTCAAAATTCATTGACTTCCACTGTTTGAATTTAGAAAAAATGAAAATAAAAGAAAATAAATTTGATATAAAACAGTTGTATAAGCATACCAATGCTGGAGTTCTTGAAGGGTCCCTTGCAAACATTCCTTTTTCCTGCAGTTAACAGAAGGCTGTGGTCAAAATCAGAGGTTTTTGCACTTAAATAATATCTTAAATGGAATCTCATGTACATAGCAGAACAAACATACACTGCTCAGTTAGTTTGAACTCCAACTAAAGAACGGATTGAAATTTATATCGGGGAAGAGCATTTGTATAACATGAAATCAAATAAATATTTGTAAATACCAAAAAATAATTCTTATTACTTGCTGTCTCACGATAGAACAACTGAATATGTGTTGGAGAGCAGCTGTACCTTTGTTGAAAGAGCCATATAGGCATGGTGCACCAAGTAGAAGACTGAACCGCCAATTGCCCCAGCTAAATACAAATATAGCAAGTATTGAGGTCCAAATTTCATTCCAATCTGATCAATGGGAAAAGAAAGGAGAAATAATGCACTTAACTTGCTTTAAAAACTAACTTTATCCAAAAGAAAAGGCCAATATGCAAGATAGATATTCATACTTTTTCACAGTCTATCAGGCAATAATATGAAGTTTATTTATGTTCACAAGATAATAAACTTTAATCTTTCAAGAAGCAAAAGAAAGAATAAGTAACAACTACCATTGTGCATTGAATTCTGTATTCCAAGTACTACCAACCAGTTTTAAAAAATAACCACTGCAAATTCCAGCAGATAACTTTTCTTGCCTTCCTTCCTTGGTCTTCTTTCTATTGAACCCCTAAATGAATTTAATTTGTCTTTTTGGAAAAGATAACATCTTAGAGCAAATAAGATCCAATTAGTATGTTAAACTAGAGAGCACAAAAAAAAAAAAGAACATAGAAACGAACACATTAACTAGAACTTTTGATTTGGTGAATGCTAAACAGGTTTTGGGTTAATTCAATCTCCACTATGGTTGAATCTTAGATTAGAAGAAAGAACTAAATAACAAGTGAGACCTAATCAGATAATAAGAATCATCCCAGTTTTTTCTATTTTATGAGGCTAAGAGTTCTTTTTCAAAAGTTCAAATAGGAACTTCAGCAACATAGCTGAATGATCTCCTTGAGCAAAAAGGCTTTTTGATATATTAAAAAGGGAAGTAAATTTCAGTAGCCAGCATAATTGCAATTTGTGATAGACATTCTCTGATAACAGAGATAAAGTTGATTCAAAGAATTTACATCCGATATAGTAAGCCATGATATAGGCCAATATATCTATAAACAGTAACAAATTCTGAACTTATATTACGACCCACCAGAAATACATGGCTCAAATCTAGAATGCTAAACCCATTCATATGAATAAAGGCAAGGATATCAAATCAATGCTGTCAAGCAAATTTTTATTTTTCAAGTTATCATTCTAGAGTACATATCAGATTTTATCTTTGACTGAAAGCCATAATGAAATCAATAACCAACTAAAGAGGAACAGTTTAAAAGCAAAAGGGTGTAACCAAAGAGGTTCTGAGTCTTGTAATCTTACACTCGTCCCAAAAAAGTAAAGTCCAAGCATGTTAGATACAATGTGCCCCGTATCAATATGACTGAAGGCATTAGTAATAATTGTGTGAAGACGCCCACTTCTGCAATTGTCCAATGAAATCTGCTCAGGGAACATCAAGATAGTTAGATTAAAAATACCATATCACTCTAAGGTTCCATTCTTCACTAGTAAATTGGATTCTCTATTCCACAATCCTAAGGTAGTTTGCAATCAAAAAGTATGCCTCCAATACTTTTGCACAGATATAAATATTCTCCCACAGGATAACTCATTTTTCAAGATAATAAAACCATGTTAAAGTTTGTTATGAAACTAACTCTCTTATCAGGGATCTCAAGGATTGAGTCCAGGCACCTGCCACTAGGCCACCAGTCAAGGGCCTAGATTGCATCATATGGTGAAGTGTCCGTCAAATAAAGTTTCTTTGCTGCAGCAGTTAGTAAAAACTACTTCATATACTGGAGACTCACCATGAAGTTGTTTACCATAAACTTTTGATCGGCAACCCGCCATGCTATAAAGACAGCAACATTGGCTAAGATCAAACCCATAACCATGTCATTAGCAGTTAGTCTATGGAACCATGACCTCCTGTAAACAATACCACATAAATTATTCTAGCTTCCGATGAAACCATTTGCTTCTTATGCATTAAATATGAAACAAACTTACAATTTCAGACCAAGATAACATCCAGATAGGCCAAAAGGCCCAAAACGCCATTGTACTATCTAGTCTGAGCATGGTAAGTATAGAAAGAAAGAAGCAAAAATGATAGAAGACAATACTAATATGCAGTATTATTGAAAAAATAATATAATGCCAAAAGAAGCTCTAATGCCAGTTTCAGAGAATGATAGCTTACGTCCAATGCTCACAATTTCAAATTAAGTGAGCCTTACTGAGCTTCGGGAACAAAATTATCCATACAACATGCTCCGGTCGTTGGAACAAACAAATGGCCAGTGCAAAAAATTAATGGTAAGGCTCCATCTGTTTCTGAAAAATATTTTTCAGATTTTCTGGTGTTTGAGTGCTCTTAGTCCACATAAATATTTTTTAGGAAGTAATATTTTTTAACTAATTTTTAACATTACAACCGGACAATGGGAAGTAAGTTCTTTGAAAAATATTTGCCGAGAAAAACGAGAAATAAATTATTTTCTGGAAACAATGTATTCTAAAAATAAAAACAAAGGCCAATGCTGCTGATGGATTAAGGTTGTTAAGTAACAATCAAAGTCACAGCATAAAAGAAATATAGATCTGTATGATTTATCCAAGTTAGATTAAATTGAGAGAGCGTTTAATTGGATTAAAAAACATAGGGTTTAATAAAACAGGAGAAATTGAAACTCGTGATAAGAGAGAACAATTCAAATCTATATTCATATAACAAATTACCATTTCCGCCCGTAGAAACCTAAATTTGAATTCAGCCCAGAATATCCTCTATCAAACCGAGCATTAAAGATGCCAAATTTGTAATCTTTTAGCCTTCTACTGGACAACTTTAAATGGGTATTTGATAAATTTGACATAAAATGCTTTGAAAGCAAAGAGTTTGAGGGGAAGCCATGAACTTTTGCCGAAAATATATGGTGTGATCGACATGGATAAAAATGGTAAGTTGGGTTCAATTGAGAAAAGCCAAAGATACGATTTTGTTGCTTGTAGTTATTGTGGGTTGATTTTGCAAGGGTGGTGAAGGTTTTAAGAGGCTGAGAAAGTAGAAATGACGAATTATTTGTATTGTCAGTTAATCTTTTTGAGAAATTTGATGAGACTAGTTTGAGCGAGAGAAGCCTCTGCATTTTGTTATGGGTTTTTGTTTGAATAGCATGTGCTTGAGAGGTCTAAGCTTTAAAAGCAATTCTTTACTTGCTGAACATTGCAGCTCGGGAAGCTACTTTCTTTTCTCCGTTTCAGGGTGAGGGTGTTTGATTAGGAAAATCATTTATATTTCATGTTTGAAATTTTCTTTATCAATATAAAATTATTTCTCACAGTTAAATTTAAATTAATTAAAAATAAACCATTAAATATAAAATTAATAAAGAACCTATTAACTATAGAATAGGTTATCAAAAAGTAGATATTTCTTTTTCTATTATATATATAAGTTATTATTTAAGTGTAGTCTTTCCGCTGCAACTATAAAAAAATAAAAATTTAAAAATAAATAAATTATTTAAACTAATAAAATAATAATATTTTTTAAACTTGTCTTATTGAATTATTGTTAAAACATTTATCGTATATTTATGTAATTGAAATTATATTATAAATACATGACATCTCATTATTTTTAAAAATATTTTTAAATTAAAGAAATTAAAATTATATAAAACAAATATAATTTTATGTACTCATAATTTTTTTAAAATAAAATTTATTTTTAGAGTTCATAAAAGATTCATGTAGCATGAATTTTATAACTTTAATTGTAAATTGGAATTTATATTTTGTATTTTTTTAAGATAATATTAAAATTTCATTCAAAAGCTTTCAATCAATACAAATATTATAAAGAGGATATGACCCCTCTCTTGAAATCAGATGTATAATAAAAATCAGAAAATAAATTATTGTGAGCTTAACTAATAAGAAATATTAATCAAAATAGAAAGCGAATTTGAAAAAAATGGATAGATTTTCAAAAGTAATTAATTTTATGAAATCTTCGAATCTTTTATACATAGCGCAATAATTCACGAATTAATTGTTTATTAACGAACATGAAAAATTTAAACCACTAAATCTAATAGAGTAATATGTCACATTACAGGCTCTAAATGATGAAAATTATCGTACAGTTGAAAAATTCTTCATAAATTGTAATATATCTAAATAAATCAAACAAATACAAATAATAAAATAAAACTCTACATAAAATTGAGAGATTATAAATTCCACACAAGATAAAGATACAAGAAACGTGTAACATAAATAACACAAATCTATGTCAAAATAAATATAAATTTGTAATTTATTTAATAAAAATATAAAAATTTGCAATAAAATAAAAAATACGAGGAGGGACTATCACAAGAGACAAAAATCAACCCCTCTCCTCGTTTACATCCTTGATTTTGTTCTTCAACAGAGAGAAAGTGAAATAACCCGTTAATTTATTTTCAAAAGAATTTTTATTTAAAATTTAATTGTAAATTTTCACCAATGAGAATTGGCCAAAAATAATATTTTATACCGCGAACCGAATCGAAAACCGAATTTAAATAGTCTAACTCAG